>DWJK01006403.1:0-10497 GCA_018248815.1 Croniades pieria auraria | reverse complement strand
GTCTCCTCCCATATTGAGAGGATTAAGGCCGTAGTCCTCCACGCTGGCCAAGTGCGGGTTGGCGGACTTCACACACCTCATGAGCTTAGTATGTGAAAATAGTGTTAATGATATTGCAAATAACAACATTTAGATCCGTGAGATTAGAAGGTGACACGGTTAATTAGTATGAAAATAGTTATTAATATATTTTATTTTCACTTCATTTCAAACCTAGAAGAATACAGAGTACGAACTTGTAAAAATAAGAAATAGTGTTATATATAAATGATATATTATTTATTTATATATTTTATTTATTTGTTATATATGAAAAAAAATAAAAAATTTCTATGTGTGGAGTCCGCCAACCCGCACTTGGCCGACGTGGCGGATTACGGCCTTAACCCTCTCAATGTGAGAGGAGACTCATATTCCAACAGTGGAATGCTAATGGGTCGATTTAAAAAAAAAAAAATTATAAAAATGTATTTTTCAGTTTGCTGTTTCTCAGATTATTATAATTCATTAATTATTACTTTCATGTTTTTGTGAAACGTGGGCCTCTAGTAGTACATTCCTCTGACTACATGTTTGGGGATATACAATTGTGATGTTTTTTGACATATTTGTAGCTAATGTTCCCTAATATTTTGCATACTTATCATACATTGTTTCAATCATACCTATTTGGTTTCAGATCCGTCTACAGCGCATTGTAAGTACAATAGATTAAATTACAGTAGCTTAAAATTATTCCGTAAACTTTTTCGATTATTTAAAATTTACCTTTACATTAAATTTAAATTAATGTTTAAATCCTACGCTTACAATATTTCTAGGTTCTAATACAAGAATATATTTTTCAATGTCAAATTTACTTTTATTTACATTTGCACATATCTTTAGCAGTAACTTCACATACTTCAAAATGTTTACTCGTCCATTTTGATTTGTAATCAAACCTTTAGAATAGCTGAATTCATTAAAGTGTAATATTGTTTTCTGTATGGAGCAGTTCATTAAGAAAACAAAAGTTCACATGCGTTAGATTAAAATCAATTAGGTCGTCCAGTCAGCCGTGCCCACTCTATATAATTAAAGCGTCATGTTATGTTACGTACGGAGAAGCTAAACATTTTACAGCCGAGCTTTCTAACAGTTAACAGGAATTCGGTTATAATTTCTTATCATTAACTTTGTTGGCTCACCACCTATTCCATGGGACATAAACGTAATTGGTGAAACATGGGAGTGTACCACACTCATCTGCCTACTCCTTCGGGGATAACAGGCGTAATGTCACGTTTATGGTAGCACATTTAATAATAGGAGAACTACATGACAAAGGTTAATGTAATTTTGTACCTAAGGAAATATAGTCCTCCAGTTTTACCTTTGTACATTTAATTATCGCGAGACAAACTAAATTACCGTAAAATTTGTGATTTATATTTTCGTTATTAATTAACTTTTAGAACAATGTAAATTTATTTTAAACGTTTTCATTAATTTAACATAATGAACTCTGCACATATTAAAGTAATTTTTAAAATATGAATGTGGTAAATCCTACATAAAATTGAACATAAATTTTTGCTGTACGCTTAAGATTTAATAAAATGTACTCATTATTTAATTACATAAAAACTTAAGAGTGCATTTATAACGCAGCATAAAATAAAAGATTGTTTTGTTAAGACGTAGAGTGATTATTTCTAGATTTCGATTACTTCGTAGGTCGAGTGGTCGCAAGCACTATTGCTGACCGATGGGGCCTTGGGTCCGATCCGCGGGTTGGTTATTACTGAGTTTTCCTAATTTGAAATTCGTAATAGTAGTTCGAAATCTAGATTTTTATGTATGGCAACAATCTCACCCTCTCTTCCACGGTGGGACGTAAAATATAACAAGCGGATCATAAAAATGTACTAAATTCCTCTGCCCACCTCTTTGGGGAAATACAGGGGTATTGTTTAAACAAATGAATTACAAACAACCCGATTAATAATCAAATTGATGGCAAATAACTTTGCGCATATAATTAATATTATTGTTGTGTTTCTCTAAGCATAATATTGTATATTGTGAAACAGTTTTACTTATATTTTTTATACATGAGAAACATTTAGGGGTAATGAACTGAAAATGTTCATAGACGCTGCGAGTCTGTTGCATTATGTGTAATGCAGTCTCACATTCTGTTTTAGATTGTGTTTGCAGCTAGTTTCTTTTCGTACTGTACGCTTTTTGATTACACTTTTATGTGGAATTTTAGTTCAAATTGAGAATCTGAGAGTTTTCTTTCTATTATTTTGTTTGTTGTTATTATTTCGCTTATTTTGGCACGGTGTTGTTTTCATGATTCGTTGTATTGATTTATAAAGTAGCGATAGCCAAGTGGTTTAATATTCAGTCCCTCACTCCGATGTGCTGGCTTCAAATCTTCGAGTGGTCCTTTTTTCTAACAAGCATTTGTCTTTTAAGATCAAATATACATATATGTCTTCCTTTAACGGTGAAGGACAACATCTTGTAAAGGACTGCATCCTTAGAGTTTGCTATAATGTTCTCTAAGGTCTGTGAATTCTGTCGACATTCAAAAAAATAACGAACGAACGAATGCACGAAAGAATGAGCTAATGAACAAACGAACAAATAATTAAATACTTATACCAATATTGTTAATATATTAAAATATTACAGGAAGTTACTAATTTGATTGTGCTTAACAGATCATAGAGTATCAGTAGGATTTTATAAAATGTAAAAATATGTAAAGCTAAATGTTCCTTTACTAATGTATCGGGCATAACTTCATTAGTGTATTTGTACCTAACAAATGCAATTTAATTGGTATAATTAATATTTGCTTCCACAGAGTAGTAAGTATTCAGTAACATTATTTTTTCCCTAGAGCTGGCAACACATAAACCGCGCCCGAAAATCCCTTCCACATATTACGTTGCTGTTAAGGGTTGTCAAGCATGGGGTGCGTAGCTTAATTTAGCGGGATGTGATAGAAAAATAAAACACACGAGGGTTCATGTCGAGCGTGGGTTTTAAGGGTTGGGTTGGATTAAAGCTTTATTCAGTATAAGGGTGGTCTAAATATCGGGTCTGCCTTAGAATGTTTGTTAATGTAGACTTTTAGATCCGCTTTGGCTGGGTTTATATCTATAGTGGTAGTTTAGGTAAGTCAATGTCGTAAGCCGTAAATATAATATTATATATAAAAAACTTGTACCTACGCCATTTACTTCTCTTAAAAAATGCTGTACTTCGTTTTTCTGTTACGTCATTAGTGAGAAAATCCACTGCTCTCCTATATACATTTACTTCTGCTTTCAATTCATGTTAAATTTAATTAACTAAATGTATTTATAAAAGCTGACAATATATGTGATGTTTTGAGAGTAATTGTGTCAATTTTTAATTATGTAACAAAATAATTACTCTTTAAGCCGTACCCGAGATTATACTGCTGGCTTGTTATTAATGGAAATTAATTATATTAATTGTTATACACTCCACTCTATTATTGTACTTTATTACAGGACGATAAAGGCTACAATCGCGTGACGAACTTAAAACAATCTGTGACTGAAATGGAAAACAAGAGACAGAGTTCACACCACGTTCGTGAGTGCTTTTCAGCGAATTTCATCCTATTGGTTATTGATATACGGTTGAAAATTACGTGCGTTTAATCGGCAACTAGTTGTCTTGCCAAGGTTCGTTTCCATTGTCGAGCATCACTAATACGCACGGTTGGATCACTTGTTCTACGTGTTTTGGTAAAGACACGTTATATTATATCGAGATACAAAATATATTTTGTTTCTATAAATTTCTCCATCTTAGAAATCATGCGACATGTCTACACTTATATCGAACGAATGTAACGAGTTACCAGAAACAATGTCATTACGTAGGGTTAAGAAATAGAAAGCGCAAACAGCCTATCCTTAAGGGTTGTGCCTTTCTTTAAACAAAGATGTTGACAGGCGTGATGATAGGTAAACCCTGCACGTCTACAAAATTATCACCAGACTCAAATTCCTTTATATTTTTCTCGAGATCAGTCTAAGCTGCTTTGCTGGCACTAAGACAGCATTGGAACCTTTCGTGATATAGTGTGTGTACTCATAATAAACCTCAAACCCACATACCTACATACATACATATGTATGTACATCAATGCAAGAACAATGCAAGAATACTGTCTGTTTCTTTTTCCTGATATATGCTATATAACTTAATGTATCATTTTCATTAAACCTTTATGTGTTTTTTTTATTATAACATCCTATTGCTATTTTAACTGTATTGCAGTTTCTTTTTGTACTTTGAATGGAATTTTGGTTAACATTCGGTGATACTATGTTACTTAAGCAATACAAGTAATTGTTAGGATCCATAAATGACGGTATTTGCTAACAACCAAGCATCGCATCTAGCTAGGGATTTGAGACAAATGCTCTCAGTTTGCGTAGAAAATACAGTTGCTTTGCGATGTGTCCATTCGCTTCGCCGCACGCACCGTCCGCCTGTCGCGTGCAATGTTCTAGTGCTCGTCGCACCGTTTTTCGCTGGCTGGGTCACTACGTCCTACAGGATGTTTTGCTGTTGTTCCTCCATTAAGACTTCCTACATTCTGTTGTAGAGTTCGAGGATGTTATTCAAAAAGTGTTACAAAACCGACTCTCTTTGCGAATAACTCAAATCTTCCCTTTCTTTTTCAGTGTCTATTCTCTTTATGCACTGGTCATACATAAAATTCATGTACTGAGAATTTGTTAGTTTAATTAGTCATTTGATGACTCGCTATCTGTTTTTTCTAAATTCTTTAACTGGGTTGGACTTTTCTTAGGAATAATACATTCGTGTTCATAACTTTGACTTTTCACTTTATTGTGTTTTAGCAATGTTCTTTCGATATGAATAAATTTCGAAGAGAAAGCATTATAATAGTCACGACTAAAGAATGGATCTTATTTTTACGTGTTTTCTGTGGCGTAATATTTAAACTACGACATTCTTCCATTTGCGAGTTGGCGGTAAATAATGCGGTCTTGTTTGAATCAGCAACAGATTCCCACATAATTCGTTTGGAATAGAAGAAACTCCTAATAAATATTAGCAGAAAAGTTTCAATAGAAAATTACAAGCCGAGGTAGAAAATCAAAACCGCCGATTCTCATAATTGTATTCAAAAATATATTGTTCGAAGCAAATGTATATCGAGATGGGAATATTCGGTTTGGTCCTAACACCGTCCATTCTACCTGTCACGTCCAGGTCGTTGCCGCCGGGCTGTGCGTTAGAAACGATCTGCCATAACCTGTGGCGTGTTTCATGAATTTAAGTCCTTGTGATTTACTTTTGTACTTCACTTTATGTGTTTCAATGCTTTCTCGAAATTTTGTTGAAAATTTTCGATTTTTGGAACGTGGAAGTTTACTATACTCCTCTGTTTACCCCTTCGCGGATTAGAGGCGTGATGCTACGTTTCTGCTGAAAGAACTTTAAACTTTTTTGTAAATTTATACAATAGCGTAGCCTCTTCTCCTAATATTCGTTTGTGTCATTTACACTGCCGTTTAAATTTAGTGCAATGAACTTTCGTCTGTGACACTGTAATCGTTTTAAAATGGTTTAATATTAATGACGTTTTTATTTGATTCAAAAAACGCATCGTCAGCTATCAAAATGACTGACCAACCAATTACTGGAATTAAAGTTTGTTATAAGATCTCATTGTGGTTACGTGTTAAGCGATGTTGTAAAAAGAATCATAAAGTTTTTTTAAGCTGGCTTTAGACGTGCATGAAAAGATTTATGAAAGTAGAAAGGAAGTTGGGCTGGAAGAATATAAATGTTTGGGATTCGGTGCTTTTAGGAAGCCTGATGTAATCAATTCCTTAAATTTGATATTGTATTACGAAACAATCTTCGCTTTAAACGTAACTAAGCAAATCGTGCATGTGCATATAAATATCCTTTTGATTGATATGCTGACATTTTAATGTCATATGTTCCTCACAGTCCACATTAGTAATGACCTGAATATAAATTGAGGGCTTGGAACTGTTTCCTAGACTACGATGAAGCTGTAAATATACCTAATTGCTCTTATAGAACAGAGCAGGCTTTAGATACAATGGTATTCTGTTTGTGATTTGTTTGCTGGCGCATTGCTGTTTTCCTAGACACGAGTAGACTTGCCATTTTGCTCAATATATAGATATTGTATTCTTTGCATTAAAACGAATATTGTTAACCAAAAAAATCTTGTCCTTCCGAAGATTTTAAACTAATCTTTTATCCATCGATGCTTACATAGTAATAAATCTCACAATCAGATTTGGTCTTTTTTACTATTAACTATTAAAAGATTTGGTCATGGTGATTTACTGATAGTGTTCATAAGATTATGTGCCAGCTTAACTTACGTACGTATGTTTTTTCGGGATAGCTCAACTAGTTTCAAACCTATCCAAGATTCTTCTTCGTGAACCTTTGTCCATCGTGGTAAGGTTGCGGCAGGGTCAAACCGGAAACTGGTGAAACGCACTCTCGGTGTGTTACATTCTTGTACCAATCTCTTCGGGGATTTTAGGCGTGATGTTACGTTTACATTACAATAAGATAATGAAGATTGCATTTATAGGATTATTGATAGGAAAGATCCTCAGTGGTATCTAACATTTTAAAAGCGTTCTAATCTATGAAAGAACTGAAGCGTTCCGATGAACAGAATTCAACTTGATCGTTGGTAAGAGCAAGGATCTATTGCAAGAGGATATATCTCATGTTCAAGTATAGTCAAATTTAAATTTTATCGCTGTATTGTTGTATCTTCGAGTATTTTATGGTGCATAAAATGAATTACTGACACGTATCTCTCGTTTTATGAGGGTGAGTCCGGCATTATCGCTCGCCCCCTAACTTTCTTGGTTGGAAGAATTTTAGCGTGTGACATTAATGGCGTTTGGGAGATAACGGAGAACTATGGCGGAATAATTGGATATAAAATTCTATTTTAGCCCATGTAGACAGGATTTATGAATGTTTGTGAAACTTTCGTGATTTTTTATTCCAAACAGACATTTCAATGGAGAGTTTTGTTATCTGCTCCTATTCTTGATCATTATGGCTCGATGTACGAGTACTTAGCTTTGTCTATGTATGTGTGTGTATATGGATGTACAGATGTACATATATATTTGCGTATGGGCTTATGTCCAAAGTGTTGCATACATTTTGGTCATACCTATAAATATGCCCCAATACAAGATTATTTCATACAATGTAATATATTGGCTGTAAATAAAGGTTACCACAATAATGGGAAAAAGTCTAAGGAAACGGCGAAAGATGTTTTGTATGCCTTGTGTCCACAACTTCGATTTATGTTAGTTCAGATACGAAATAGTGACCAGATGAACAGTATTAAAAGCACTCTAACAATTGTATTTTAAAGTTTATTCGTTAAATTTAACGACGACTTACCACCTGGCTCATTTGATGACTAGATATTTTAAAAAGCAATCACCATCTTACGAAATCTATTCAAATTCACCTATGTATATAAGTATATGCGCCTACATATGTACACGATAATTCATAAATTAATTATAATCATAATGATTATATCATTGTATGTATGTTTTTTTTTGTTGACATTGCTTATTAACTCAAAAACAATTTTCCGTGTTATAACAAAAGTACAACATCAATAGACCAAATGTTTCAGTGTCGCGAATTATGTACAATAAGTGTTGAACCAATTAGGAGTACTCTTAATCGCTTTTGCGGTTACATCTGTAATTCATATACCAATTAGCCCCGACAGATGTGTGGGTTCAAATCAGTTGAAGTTTTAGACAGCGAAACACTTATTCCCATATGCCGACTTAAAGTACATAATAAAGGTAACAACACGCATGTAATTCACGAAGGGGTAGGCAGAGAAGTGTAGTAGTGAAAGGGACCCACGTTTCACATCAAATGAAATTGATTTGAACCACACAATTACTGGTTTTAATATAGTTACTTCAAATAATAATACATAATAAAATCGGACTTTTAATAACAAAGGTTGTTACATAAAGGGTGAAGCGTAAATAAAGTCGTAAATTAATGCACTTAACCTCAATCTTACATCGAATTTCGAATATTGATTACGAATAAAAATATTAAACATTACACACGATCGTATTGATACTGTTAATTATATATGAATATCATTCAAATCTTTGTCCTTTTATCCTTTATATCTTTATCTTTTATCGTTTCAAAATGGAAGGAAACTTATGAAACCCTATCTTGCTAGCAACAAGCGGCGATATCGGGATGGGATCTTTAATTACTGGGTAATAAAGTAGGTACAATCGTCCAGTGTTTACTACGAATCCCTGCGTAGTGTTGTGTAGTGCAATAAATTTTATCCTAGCGTTGTAACGGCTTCGAACTCGCCGAATAGTTTCACCGGAACAGATGTTTAACGGCCGTAATATTCGGGTTTACAGATTGTGATTTTGGGATCGGAAAAACTACGATTCCTCTAATGTAGCGTTAGATAAGTTTTCCCTGAGAACCTAATGTAAAAAATGCCATGTTTCGCCGTATTATGTGACTTTTGTTGACATTTAGGTATCACGACAATCTATTGACATACAATAACATACTGATAGGTACGTTATCGCATACATCGGTATTTCTTTTATAAATATGAAGGCAGTATGATGGAACATTATCAGTTTATTTGAACCATTGTAGGCTTATAGGGGAGGGCTAAGTATAATAACCCTTATTATGTGCTCAATGCCTTTTATAGAATCACTAGATCTGGCTTACAAGTGAAAACATCGCCGTTACCTCTGATTTATTCTATTTAACTTTATTGGTTGCATTTTATGGTTATGCAAGAAATGATTCAGCAGACAGTAAGGATGCGTTTGCAATTTGTGTTCGGGTGTCTTCAGTTTTGTTTCATCTCTTATATTTCTTGTTATTTCAAATGCACCTAAGATTTCAGTTTCTCAGTAAAGGAGAGGCCGAGGATACGGCTATCTTCGGACACCGGGTGATCTGATAGTGTTTCTGTTGGTGTTGATTCTGTCGTAATAAAAAGATATGTAACAAATTAATTTATTTTACAGAAATAAATATTTGCAACCGAAATATTTTGGTTACATATAGTGATTTTTGCATTACACTAGAAGTCATTAGAAATTATTACTTGGACTCTGCAAAACTAAATTTTTTAATTTTTTTTTTAAATTATTTTCGACAGTTTCTACGGTTTACGATTTTCGCAACATGTCTGAGCATAGTGTCGTGTGGTGCCATAAATTGTAGCGGTCTAATGGCTCCACGCTCGCCGAATAGTTTGACCGGAACAGATGTTTAGCAGCCGGAATACTTGGGATTAGATTTTGTGATTTTAGAAGGTACATGAACAAATAGTACGGCACTTTATATGTATATAATTGCATTTCTGCCAACCTGCAACGAAGCAACTAGGTAAAGATTACCCTTTAATCTTCCTGAGTTGCGTGGAATAATCTATCTCCAGAAATAGAACATAAACAAATTTACACAATTTTTCGTGATGACAATATGACTTAATGATCGTGGTGATACTATTAATAATACATAAATATCCTTTAAATCACTATCCTTTTTATTCCCTTATCCTTTATTTCTTCGAAATTAAATGAAGCTTTCGAAACACAATTTTGCCAACGATTTTGCTGCTGTTGCTGAAAATGGTAACATGTATTTTGTAAACCATTACAAACATAAAATGCTTAAATTTAGAAACAAGCCCATTAAAATACTTCCACTCTAAGTATCTCAAGCGCAAAATTTCTAGACTTATCTAATTCATTGTGTCCTGAACATCCCTATAAATCGTAACGGGCCGCTGACCTCACGTTTACAGGATAGTTTTCCTATACAACAGATTAGTGGCAGTAAATGTTTACATTAGATTATGTGTCTATAAACCGATTGTTGTAGATTATTCTAAAAACGTAACATCACGCCTGTTACTCCCGAAGGGGTAGGCAAAGGAGTGTAGTACACTCCCGCGTTTCACCAGTTACGTTTAAGTCCCTTAGAGTTGGTGGTTAGCTTATTGCCATACACCGGGCACAAATTTAGACTCCGAGTTCCTACTAGAAGTTTTAAGTTAAAAAAATCCAATAATACCCAACCTGGGATCTGAACCCAGGGCCTCTAAATCAGCAGTCACGCATGCAACCACTCGACCAAAGAGGCAGTCAAAAAATTTAAATCATAGACAATACTGGATTTATTAAGATTTCTAGATGTATAAAATATGTTACAAGTTAAAATACTTAATCTTATTGTCTGATTTACGGCTTCGTGCTGTGGTACTACCACATTCAATTATATGGCTAACTGCTGAAAGATGGTAGTAATACATTCCTCTGTCTATCCCTTCGGGGAAATATTGGCATGGTATTATAGAATGTCGTACTTATG
>DWJK01006402.1:0-10497 GCA_018248815.1 Croniades pieria auraria | reverse complement strand
ATTTTTAAGAGGTGCGCGCTAGGATTTGAACCCGGTCTCCCGGAGTGAGAGGTCGAATTTCAAACCACTAGGCTATATAATTTCTTACAAACAATATTTTACCACTTTTTGACTCTCCCAATATAACTAATTACAGATATATACTGGACGCCAGGTAATAATCTAATATTGTAACCGACGAAAACACTCCTTTTCAAATAGTTACCCGGATTACGAAGGAATGTTAGCGAGTATTTAAAATTCTATGATACGAAGATACAAAAAATAAAGCAATAGAATGTTAGGGCGCATTCACACCGGCGCTTTTTGTCGAGACAGAGACTGTACAGTTAACGCATGTCTGTCACGTATTGACTTAAACGTAGCTCTGGAAAAAGTGTAGGCTCGATACAGTCATGCGTTTATGTCGAGCAAAAAGTAGCACTGCACACGTCTAGTAACACTGCTTATCCTCGTCCACAATTTCTGGATTGTTCTTATAGAAATAATTTTATTTTAAATGGTATTTATTATTATTATGATCAAGTCGAATTCCTCGCAAAGTTAGAAAGAACACCGAGTGGCAAACATTTCCGTGCTTGGATCTGACGTGCTTCTCCTTTCATCATCGAATTCCTATACGGAAGCGAATTTTAAAAACATCTAACTTCTCCATTAGTATCTGACCTAAGTGGCAAAATTTAGTGCGATTCATAATGAATTTAAGTGATTTACGACTATCTGACTTCAAATATGGACTGTACTCTTTTTTGAAATTCGAACCCGTAAAAACCGTTATAAAACTGGCACAGCACAAATAGATTCTACGACCATATGGCGTACAGATTAAATTTTATGGAACATACATTGTATGAAATTCTAACTCTTGTATTGCGCAAACACAAAAACCATCGAACTACTGAACATAACGAGCGAACCTCGGCTAATTGATGGTTGAATCCAAAATAGTTCGCGTAGTAAGTCCGTAGTCGTCCGTCCGTCCGTCGTCCGTAGTAAGTCTACGGACGACGATAATATCTATAAAACTGTGCAGCAAACAAACTCCGAAGATTTCATCTGACCGGTTTTAAACAATTCGATAATAATCTCTAATTCTCTCACCGTATAGGAAGCATCGTTTATAAACAAACAAAACCAGCACGCCTGTATTTCCCTGAAAGGGTAGGCAGAGGAGTGTAGAACATTCCAGCTTTTCATTACTTATGTTATACGACCCACCAAGGAATAGGTGATGTGTTTAGGATTAATTATATTGAATAAACGCAAATAGTAATAAATTAAAAATACATAGATATAAGACGCGAATATAGGTGCTGAGAAACAAGACTTATCTATCTTAACCAAATAGGTCGTATACTGCCTGATTGGCATGTCAGATGTCCTCGAAATCGAGCGTGTGAAGAGTGTTTAATACACATAGAATAAGCGCATCGAGTCTGTAACGAGCAGTATCAATCGGTGCTCTCTGCCTACACCGAAAGGAATATAGTATGATGATATAACAATAATAGTAATAAGCCCAGGTTTAAGAACATATAATAGGATAGTATAAGCGCATTAAGTCTATAACGGGCAATATCAACGGTGTTCCCTGTATACCTCGTGAAGGATGAAGTGTGATGGTATAACAACAAAATTAGTAGCAAGCCGAAGTCTAACCCAGAGACCCGTTTAGCTAGGACTCATATTGTTCGCTCACACGTGTGTTAGTTGTAAAAAGCACACTTTCATTGTCTCGAGTGGCGTACGCCGGAGTTGCGTAATAGCTGACTGCTCAGATGGCAATCGGGTGCATGGGAAACGCATTGTCCGTACGAAACTCGTTCACACACATGAATGCCAACATTAGCCTGTGTTATTGTACGCCTCGTTGCTAATGAGATGCAGCGCTCTCGGCTTTGTATGCTGAATGTATTTAAGAAGAGGACTTTATTGTTTTAACGCTCAATTGGGAAATATTTGGAAATTTGCTAATTGTTACTATACCGTCACGCCAAGTCCGTCACGGGGTAAGCAGAGCACCGCATGCCATATATTTGTATCCTTACCGCACTCAGTGTTAATTTCCAGGAGTAAGTAGCCTTTCCTAGATAAACTGCTCTATACTGTGATCAGCCCGACGCCAGAATATCGTCTGATGAATAGCAAGATTGCTTAAGGATCCCAAAACTGGTATATAACAAATTAATAACCAGCTAACCGATTTCATGAACACGAAACTGATTATGACATAAAAGTTCTGATTAAATAAAGACCCGTTTTGATTTCGCTGAAACGAAATCGTTTCGCTCCATAGGCAATATCGTGATGCCTAACAATAACGGCCAATTCACATCGGCGTACGAAATCGCGAAAAAATTACTCTTGCGTCACCAACGGGCATTTAATTGCCGTCACTGATTATTATAAATCCAATCTTTTATCAGCAATTTTGAAATTTAATCGCCGCAGTAACTGGATCAGTGGGTCTTTGATGCTCTATATTCTTGAGACGGAACGCCCCAAGCGCTGACTCACTAAATTACTGCAAGCAACGTACGTATTATTCAACTCTATTTACAGACAACGGGAAGAACGATGAAGCAGCAAACTCGTTTTTGAAAGTTGTATTTATTATTTTATCATCACGCCAGGTCCTTCAAGGGTTAGGTAGAGAACGACGAGTGCGAAATCTCTATATTTACAGACCTGACTTTCTTCTTCTACATTTATCACACTTTTCATATATATGTATAGGGAAGTTTTTAAGCCATTATAATATAACTATAATAATATAACAATTAGGACTTAATGATTAACATATGTATTCCAACAAATATCAGCCCTCAGATCATTTCTTCATTAGCTGTTATAGAGCCTGAAGCACTCAACACTTTTTGTTCAGAGTAGTACAAAACATTGACAATATAAATCTGGGCTATTAACTCTACATAAAACTCTTACAAAAGTGCTTTTTAAATTTAAATATCACTTGCTAACGGTGAAGTATAACATCGTGAGGAAACCTGCACATCTTAGAATTTGAAAAAAAAAATTGTAATATGAGTGAAGTCTGCCAGCCCTCACTTGGCCAGCGTGGCACACTATGGTCTTAACCCTCCGAATATGAGAGGAGACACATCATTCCAACAATGGAATTATAAATGGTTCCATTATTAGTTTTACATATGAATAGATAAACTTAAGAACCATTAACTTGCCGAGCTAAAATAACCTTTATCGCTATTAATTTTTCATATCTCACGATCAAATTTTGAAGTACGGTGCTATATTTTTCAATAAATCACCATTATGCCTTGTCAATTAACCGGTATTAACTTAGAAACGGTTTTAATATGCAACCGTCCCTTGTCTGCGAGTTATAGTTCGTTACTATTCATATATGCATAGCATTGATTGCATAGGGTTTAATATATATGTTTTGCACGTGTAGATAAGTCACATCTACGCAGATGTCCGCCAAAATTATCATACAACCTTCGATTGAAACTGGGCCAATAAAAAACGTCAACGCTGTTAGATCGACAACATTATATTTATTGATCGCTCGCGTCTGCGCCGGTGACGATATGCCGCGTCATATTGTTTCCGCGTACGAAGCGGCATATATGTACCTATAGAAGTGTGCGGCATATAAACCTACCAAATGTGGGTTAAATGGAAATTTTATTGCTGTATTAGTCCTATATTTTCTTACTGTAGCAGTTTGGCGAGACATTTTAATATTAAACACGGAAACTACATGTTAGGAAGAAATTTACCGAACGATTTAAAAAAAATATAAACCCATACCATTTCAATGTTCTGTAATATGGAGTACGTAAGAATTGCACATAGTATGATCGTCCTGTTAAATTGTAAAATTACGCTTTTATCTCCCTGAAGAGGTAGGCAGAGCAGTGTAGTACAAATTTACTAACTAATTTACTATAACTAAAAATTTCAAGTTAAAACCCAATAATACTCGGGAATCGAACCCAGTACCTTTTGTACAGCAGTCGCGCTTGCACCGTGCCTGACGCGCTTCTACGTTCATCACACTACACATACAAACCAGCCAGAATCTGATTTAAATAAAAGTTACATATCAAAATTAATTCGTGCATGTATTAAGAATGCGAACACCATACCATCATATGTGTACGCCCACCGTCCAATTCCTGAGGAATGCGCCTATCAAAACGGTAACAATGGTATAACAAAAAAACTCCCACGGCACATAATAATGAATAGTTAACGACGAAAACTAGGTGAATCTTTGTGCAATAGTCTCGTGTCTTTTAAAAGAAATATGATCGTTTTCAATTTCATAACGTTTCCCACACGTAGTTATTTGAATGGGCCAGCCAGTAGTTGTCAAGGGGAACCTAAAAAATTACTGTAATTTAAAACTAATTTCAAGTCACTAATACCCATCGATTACTGTAATAGAGTCTTCTATTTCCAAATGCGAATCTCATTTTCTCTTTCTGGATGTAATTTTAAGGGTACAGTTAGAGAGTTCATCAACGACAACCTTTTTATCTTTCTGGACACTGGTCGCGTCTCAGAATGAGAAGAGTAAGGCCCTGGTCTACTAAACTAGCCACATGCGGGTTGACAGACACGTTGTAAAGAATATCATAAGAGTGTATGGGACAGTAGAGTAGTTTCAGCGAAATAAATCAGGATATGAACCTACGCTCCCCAAAATGGGAGTCAAAATTCTCAACCACTTAGCTATCAACGATACACATAACCAATACAATTCAATACTAAGAGTGATTTATAAATACCATAATCATCTTGATAAAACACCACAAACAACTCTACATACTCTATTTAACTAGAGAGCCATAGAATATAGAGATACTCTCGATCGCAAAAGTCTTTACGTGGCACGTGTACTAAGATTGCGTTCCAGTCATCGTGATTACATGGTCATATAATATGGTCATAATGACAATAATTCGATATATGAGTTGCGGATAAATCTATTAAAGCCTCGTTAGTGCGTGCCGTAAACGACTTGGTGTGTTGCATGATATTTGTACAACTGTACGGCTCGTGCGTCAATAATAACTGTAAGTCCATAAAAAGCCTCAAATCATTAGCTATACGACACACAATGATTGTAACAATCAAGCGTTTGACAGATTAAATAATGTAATTTACATACCCTTACGTTGATAACACCTGTTAAGTAATTAAATTCCAATTAAAATAGATAAGGGAGTACGCATTGTACGGTGAACTTAAATTCCAATAAAAATAGATAAAGAAATACGCTTTTTCCGCTTAACTTAAACTATACACCAACTACATTTAAAATACGTCGGAACACGCTATGCGTAAAGCTTAAACTTCAAGTATATACGTAAAAGGCATATATGCATACTCTTACGTAGTTACGAATTTTTTATGCATGCTTTTGGACGTCACGTACCCTATTGTCTAAATTTTTAACCAACTTCCACCAACCAACCAACCAACCAACAAACCAACCAACCAACCAACAACCAACCAACCAACTACCAACCAACTAACTACCAACCAACCAACAATCAACGAAGCCAACTTCTTGCCAAGTTCAAGTAATACACAATAGTTTGACTAACCCAGTCACAATATACGAGTATCAATTATATCAAGGTCGGTCTGGTAGTCACCTCAACCACCCTTACCCACATATCTAATAATAATGATTATTTATAACTTGGCCGCTAATAAATTAGTCTTCCATATAAAATCTAAACTTAATTGATAATTATGAACATATCTATAACGGTATAAAAATAATTACAAATCACATTTATTCGTTTTTTAATATGATATATTTTATAAACATTCTGTTTATCTTACTCTACAAGTATGTATAAGAGCACCGCGTGACATTAGGGGCGTGATAACATCAAATGTGGCACACTTCTCACGCTTAGATCATACACATTCTAGTTTCTAGACAACATCTTCACACTTGTCGGTTTTATGGCTCCAGTCGTCAACCACTGGTACTTTGTACCGACAGACACAACTGATGAAGACTTACGAATGTTCAGAATTACCATGTATTCTTCAATGGCAGACAAAATTAATAATTCTGAAAATTTAAATTATACTGTATTAAAAATGAGTACTTAATAAATTAACGCTTACTTTTGTTTGGTAATTGTTACAGTGATTTTGAACCCGCACACTCAGTATAGGAATCTTACATAAACAACCCGTACTTAATGGAGTAGAGTCTCAAAAAATGGATACAGAAAGGCTGATGATAATGATGATATTATTCCTTCATTATAACATTCATTTTATTAGCAACTTAACTCATATAGTTAAATAACAAAGTTTGATAAACAATTTGTATATTTGAAAATGGACCGCGACGACTAGAACCGACGACATTTTTTTAGATATAAACTTATGTACACATTACATCGAAATTGAGTGTTATAGACGTATATTTTCCAACAATTTAAAGAGACATATTCACACGCCATAAATTTGTACGTATGTGTACGACCACTTATTATTATCGCTGCATTAATTCAAAATATATTGAAGGTGAAAGACATCAAGCGAACTTCTAACATATCGCCACTATTGTGTTAAACAATGCAGGGAGCGGACCTCAAAAATGCGAAATAATCTCAAGAACACACGTTCAATGCAAATTATCTGTATGTCAAGTTGCAGCTTTACCAACGGATACAAATATATAAGACTATTTATGTAGAGCTGTTTTGTTCGCCGTGTAATTAAAAAGAGATGTTTATGTTTAAAGTATTTCGGTGTAGACGATTTATTTAGTCTTCATCGTAATCATCAGCCTGTTTAAGTCCACTACTGTACATAGGCCTCCCCTGACGAGATTTTAACCGTAATACGTAAGTGGGAATACGCCCAGCGTGGGGTGTGGGTTAGGGATAGTAGAGTACGGTTACTCTGCGCACAGATTATTATCCTATCAAAGAAAATAATACAATTGTCACATGACTCACCGCGTTCAATCTTCCTCATATTTCGTTCATGAAACGTCGAAGGAAGATAAATCATAGCCTACAACTTCCCTTAATAATAATTGGGCAATTAAAAGCAAAATGATTTTTTTACATCCGTTTAGTAGTTGTAGAGATTAGTATAGTCAAGAAAACAAACTCGTTACCTTTATTATTAATAAAACAGATTATTCTAACACATTCTATATATTCCAACACATTTATTATATTCTGTATACTTTTTTGATATTTATTACAAAACAGGAAAAGCGAGATTTTAATTTATTTCTATAAAACTTTATATGAACAAACTTGACCTTGGAAAAAGCACATGTCCAAAAGCAAAATAGCTATCCAACACAAAATTATTTGGATGACCAGAATACAAATTTAAATGTGTAATGTATACGCTTTTACGCACTAACGCAGTAAAAAAAAAAAACGATATTATCATCCACTGCTGAACACAGGCCTCTCCAATAGCACGCCACTGAGCTCGATCTTCAGCTCTTCGCATCCAACTGCTATAAAAAATAAAAATAAACTGTAAACAAGGTTTAAAACAACAAAAAGGGGGGTACGTGTGATGTATTGTACCGGCCTTACACAACATGCATCTTGACATTCCTTTTTGTTCGTCAAACGTTCACAGTTGCCCGTGTGAACAGTTCCCACGTAGCGATTGTAGAGCAGATAGAGTGGTCGGCGAGCCGGCTAAACACTGTTTAAAGATAACGAGCGATTAGCGCATCCGACAAGCGTAATGTGCTCACATCTGTGAATCATCGTGCCATATTGGAGAGGAAATATGCTAAAATGTTAACATCGTTTAAATTATGGTTATTACGAAATAGACAGCCAATTAAATGCTTATTGTTTTTTATCTTAACAGTCGATTAACGCTTGCGATTTATATACTATTAATATTGAATACTTCATCATCATGAAATCTTTTATTGTTCCACTGTTGGGCACGGTTATTTTAGTATAGGAGGTGTAAAGGCCTAAATAAGACAAATGCGGGTGGCAGACATGACACGCCTTAGAAAAAATTATATGGAATTTTAAGCTGTTCGGGTTTTCTTACGATGTAATATTGTCAATCCTTTTAAAACTTGCTTTGAAAAGAGGCTTCAAACAAAGCAACCGTTAAATGACGTACGTTATCGATTTCACTTTTCACGAAGATTTTAGACGTCTTTATTATTGAATTTAATTATGAAAACCCAAATAAAAACAAATATATAATGCTGAAGACACAGATGGAGAGAGAGACCATGACCTGACCTGACCTTCACCAAGTAGGTCTGATACTGTCTGATAAATCTCTGACTCTATGAAGAGTATGACGTCTGACTCTATGAAGAGGGAATGAATGTAGAAGCAGTTCGTCAGATCTCTAAGAATAGAGATACCTACCCTGTAACCTAACAATATAACAATTAATAATTATAAAACAAGCATTTTCATAAGCCCTACCATTACTTCCAGTATTAAGAAATGCCGCTACAGAGTAAGCTAGATGGATATTTCGTAACTACCGCGCTCATTATGACACACTAACGTATTCACGGTCACACTTCCTTCGCAAACGCAACGCTGACTTTTACCTCACAACACTTAAGAGCTTCGTAGCCGCCATAATTTAACCCGCCGACTTCCGGTACCGCCGATTTGTAACAGCTTCGAAGCGAATATATCGAGATATTTCGTCCTCGACAGTTCCTGTCGGCGTACGATTAGCCAACTGCGGGTATAAACTACAACGCATCCAAGAAGCTGTGATGAATTTAAATGTCAGTAAAATTATTTAGAAGTATAAACAGAACATTAATCGTATATTCCTCCAAAGGGTAGGCAGCGGAGTTTAATATGCCCAGTTTTTACCAGTTACGTTATACGTTCTTTGGAATAGTGAGCCTATTGTCATGCACCGGACATAAATTCGGAACCGAGTCACTACTGCAAATTAAAAGTTATAAAATCGCAATAATATTTTGCTCGACCTGAGACTCGAACCCGAGGTTCCAGCTCAGCAGACACGAGACCGACCACTCATATTTACAACTATTTTCACCGCCATTTTTATTACCTACTTGAAATCCGATTCGTCGAACGAGCCAACATTGCATATAATCACGGCGCGGTAAATTTTTCTGAATCATCTCTTAACAATTACATATTGATACCGCTAGTGATTTGAATAGTAAAGTGCGTGTTGGGCAAGCTCATGACCGTATTATTACAAATAAGAAACACATGTTCGGCAGGAATCGAAGTAGATTTATGAGGGGTTTCGAAAAGCAATCAGGGGAGGCGTGACCGTCGGTAATCATTTCTTAACACCATCTTCTGTACGTCGCTACCGAACGCACGCCATTAGTAACTTCCTTTGGATCTAATCGTTTTGATTGAGACGCTGCTAACTGGTTGGGAGTTAATTAGATATATTTTTAATGGAACGCCATTCCGGGCCCGGTGGTTCCGCCCGTCCAAATATTTATTGTTTAACGGATTCATGTTTTATGGTGATACGGCATTTATTAGTCTAGTGCTTACAAGCACGAATATTGAGCGTGAGGTTCTGGGTTCGATACCTATAAACTTCTACTGACTTGAAATTCCTAACAGTAGCCGAGAGTCTGGATTCGTGCCCGGTGTTCACCAACAAGCTCAACGCCTACTGCACGGAAGGTAAAACATAACAGGTGAAACGTAGAGCCGTTACACCCCTCTGGCTATTTTTTCGGAGCAATACAAGCGTAATGTTATATTATGTGAACATTCGTTAATATTCGAGGATCATAGCTCTATAGCGAAAGCCATTCTCTACAGCGGGAGCCTGACATCATCTTTATCGGTCATCTTAATAGCTCCATAAAGTATTTATTATTGCTCCGTAAATGAACCGACCGCGGTGGATGCTTATTGTAAAACGCAATAAATCATACTCTAAACTTGTATTCCATTCATCGGACGGCAGTAGGCAACATGTTATTAACAGACGACTCATTAAAAACTTTCAAAGGATCCGTTGGAATACGATTACATTTACTCAGGATTGTGTTCAGGTTTTAACTATTTTTTTTAACCTTGTTGTTTACAAGTTTACACTTAAAATCTGTTTGTTAGCACGATCATTACCGGATAGGATTTAGTTTAAACAAATCTAAACTTAAATTACTCTATAGTGTTTAAAAAATATTATCAAATGTTTAATGTCGTGGATGTTTTAGTGACAGTAAATATTTTCATGCGTTTTTTTAATTATTATTATTGTATCCTTATGCAAGGTCCTTTACGGGGTAGGCAGAATTGTAACAATAGTAACTATATTTTGCCGATTAAATGTACATTCAGAATTATCTCTAGTAATATTACAAAAAAAATGTTTTCTTAATTAAAATTTTATTTACTACTAGAAATTTAAATTAGAACAATCCAATAGTACCCGACTCGGGATTAGAACCCCGGCCCTCACAATCGGCAGTCACGCTTGCAACCACTCGACCAACGAGGC
>DWJK01006401.1:0-10497 GCA_018248815.1 Croniades pieria auraria | reverse complement strand
CAGACACCATAGACTGCAATGGCGAAAGGCTAGGCAATAGTGCTCTCCTGCAATTTGAAATTTTAAAGAGATGTGCCAGGATTTAAACTTGGGATCCTTATGGTAAACTGATTTCTTAACAATAAGGCTATTATTGATCACAATATTAATAATTGACAAAGAGTTGCTTTACATATTACCAAACAACATTATAAATAGAAAAAGCATCATCATTCAAGTATTGTGTGCAAAACACTCAATTAAATCTAATAAATTTTGTTTCACTATTGGTTATTTAATAAACAGTTAAAAAGTACAAATGTAATAAAGTTACAAATGTAATATATTAACTATGATTTATAAATATAAATAAATGAATGCATTCAATGAAATATATTTTATGTTAGAAATAGTATTGAAAATGCCATAACAACACAGCAAATTGCAACATAGGGACTCTTTCTTTCCCCAATTCTTGCGCATTTCCAGAATGTTCCTAGGACCCTGAAAAATATAAAGACTCCATATTATAAAGACTTTTTTAAAGCAAGTATGTACTTGTCTCGCATGGTCTCTTGAACTGTAATATTTTAGTCTTAAGTCCTATAAAATTAAATGAACTGTAATAATTAAGTTACATTTAACACAATTGACAATTTTGAACCCTTTTTTGTTTACAAAAACTTTGGATCCAAACATTCACTTGACTAGGTTTTTGCAAGCTTTACATAAGGAGCTAATATTACTGGACATTACCAGGTCTTGCAACATATAACCAGATTAGTGTTTGTGGTTTACAGGGATGTTTCTTTGTTTTAAGGGATGTTTTATTTAAATAATTGCTTGGAACAGCAAAACATGATTACAATGTTTTAATTTGTAATATACTACTGGATGTGGCAAGCCAAGGACAGAGTGCAATGGGACACATTGGGGGAGGCCTATGGCCAGCAGTGGACTGAAATAGGCTGATGATGATGATACTAGTTGTGCCCATGGTTCTACTTGTGTATAATAAAAATTTTTGTAGTACACTGCATACACATATTACTAATTTTTATACCAGTGCACACTTATAAAGCATTCAATAGCACTTTATCTTCCAACTTACTTTACACATATTAACATTTAAGGCTGTCTAACATTTTTAGCATCATTCTAGGTAGCCTAAGCTTTTGTCTTGAATCTGATTACAATATGCAAAAAGAATCTTAAAACCCAACTGTGGTTTCAGAGATCAGAACAAACCAATAAACAAGATGTTTTCACTTTTATTATATTAGTACTGATACCTAATACAGCTACATTTTTAAAATGTCACAACTGTACTCAACAGTGCAAAGTAAATAAATACATGTTGCTCTGAATAAATAAGTACTATCATAACAATATCCAGGGCAATAGGCAGTTCATTTACTATTTAATTTCAATTCTATAAGTGTTTTGTCTTGTTTCAATTACAAAGTAATTTCGTCATGAAACACATGATTTCACATAACATCATCACACCTGTAACCCCTGAAGGGGTAGGCAGAGGAGTGTAGTACACTCCCACATTTCACTGTATGTTCCAAGGAATAGGTGGTGAGCCTATTGCCATACATGGGCAAAGATCCAGACTACGAGTCACTACTAGAAATTCTAGATGAGAATAATCCAATAGTACCTGACCCGGGACTTGAACCCAGGACCTCCCGATCGGCAGTCGCGGTTGCAACCACTTAACTAACGAGGCAGTCATATTAGTCAGATTTCATATCACTATATGTCAAGTGTAGACGTCAAAGAACACGTTGAGCAGAAATTAGAAGTATGTACATACCCGGTCTTATTGCGATCCATTATACTCGGAAAGAAAGATCTCAAATATGCACACGTGCATATTAAAAGCAAGATTACTGATAGTAAGCTTTGGAAGTTAAATATTGCACTCTGAAACAAAATTTAAAACTTTACATACTGTAAATGTGTGCGATCATTTAATAATTACTAATGTAGACATACTCACCATGACTGCTTAATGTAAAAATGTTGTGTACGGAGTATAGTAATTAGTAACGCATAACAAATTCATTCGATAAGTAAGTATAAATACTTTAAGCGGTTTTTGGGATTTAGACAATCGTCATCAATAACAGCACACTTCCCTGTTGTGACAGACACTGTCTTGACACTGGCAGATTAGATAGTTCCAGCAGCTGGTAAATTCGTCACATAAATATCTTTTACATTTAGATATCACGGATTAATTTGTATATTGAGTTTGAAATAATTTTAAAAGACGTCGTTATTAATATTATATAGCATGTAGCACTGTAATCTCTTAGTCTTATGATGATATGGTGCCAATATATAAAACACAAACACAATAACTACCTCAGAAACGTTAAATTTACGAATAAAATATCAAATGATCAAAGAATCGATTTGAACATTTATCACAAATTCGATGTAAAGCTATTTTATAGTATCTGTTGTAATTTTAAGCAATATTTATTAAACATGCTTAAGCTTTTTTTACAGGTGGTTTGTTTTGATTGCAATTTTCTTCTGAATATATGTCTTATTTATTGAGCAGGAAACACTATTTGTTTTTTAAGTCCTTTGGAATAAGTTTCGAACATATTATAAGCTAAGGTTTACCCAGATAAATTTTTTTTTGCAATTCTGCAAACACTTGGGTTCGAAAGTTACTAAAGTAATCTAAACCTAAAAAAATTTCAAAGATATCCTCTAGTGGATCGTTACGTGGTTTTCTGGTGACAGTAACGTTCAATGGAAATTAAGCAAAAATATTTTGTAGTCATACAGCCAAACGAAAATTGCTTTTTTGTATACTATTTCATATTTAATAGAGACACTTTGTGTATCAAATATTAAAGCAAATCTTTTGCGAATATAATTCAACATATAGCATTATAATCTTACCTTCCTTAACTGTACATTTCATTTTACGTAACTGGATGAAAGGAGTAAATAGTAATTGACAATGCTTGAAATGGATCATAACCTTTCGGAGTATCAGCTGAACCACGACTGTTTGTATTGAATTAAAATTTAATAATGGGCTAATTTAATTTACTGTATTACCATAGCTTGCGCCTGAGTTATTTAAAGATACCTTTTAACGGCGATATAGTAATGGACGAAGATAAGTTTGCTTTAGTAGAAAAAATTATAAAAGATGTCCATAATGTTATGTCGAAAATCGCTGAGTTGTAAGTATTTGAAAGTTGGAACTGCCAAAATTTCTAAAACGTGTAATTATCCAAAGAATTGTTTTTACAATGAAAAATATGTTTACAGATCTACATTCGATATAATTCCGGTGGAGTCAAATTTTAGAAACAAGTCTCCGGTTTTGCATTTGGAGAATTGTCTTGGGTTGGAATCATGGTGCGTAAAACATGTTTACATGTACTGTTACTCGGAGCTCATGGATAAATACTGCGCAAAAACCAATCGCAAAGCTAAAAAGGTGTCTGGTGGTGATTCAGATCGTCTTTGCAGGTTACTTAATATAACCTTGTTGTTAAACCCCGATTTAACCACCTTCTGGAACCGTCGACGTGAAATGGTCTTAAGATGTTTGGTAGATAAGAGCACGGAGCTACATTTTGTGAGACTTGTGTTGTCAAGGAAGCCCAAGTGTAACGATGGATTTTCATATAGAAGATGGTTATTAGACGCTGTTTTACAGGGTTAGTATATGATCTTTGTATTTTCTTCTATGTAATAATATTGGCTGCTTTTCACTTACTTATTAACTTACTTTCACTTTTGGAAATTTTTAATAGAATGAATACTTTTTGTTCAAGAATGCTAGCTAGTGTACACTATGGCTCTCAGAGCACAAAATAATTTATATGTAACATTCCGCTTGTAATCCCCAAAGGGGTAGACAGAGGAGTGTAATACACTCTCATGTTTCATCAGTTAAGTTTAAGTCCGATGGAATAGGTGGTGAGCCTATATGCCATACACCGGGTGCAGATTCAGACTTCGAGTCACTACTAGAAATTCTAAATTAGCATATTCCAATGATACCCTACTTGGGATTTAATCCCACGACCTCCAGATCGGCAGTCGTGCTTGCAACCACTCAACCAACAAGGCAGTCAAACAAAATAATTTGTGTTTGTGTGTGAAGCCATGATACTTAAGCCGCTGTAGAAAAAATGGTCTGTAGTGTTGTAAGTTGTACTGTATAAAACTATAAATTAAAAAAAAAAGAGTTATTTGAGGTTAATGTTTTTGTTTATTTTATTCCAGATGACACTCTGCAAAGCAATTACTTAGAAAATCTGATAAATGAAGAGCTCAGTATGTGTGAATCAACATCCGACAAGTGCCCCAACAATTACCACAGTTGGAATCATCGCATATGGCTTATGAACAGGCTACAATTGGTTCAAAAACAGTTTAATATTCACATGTTTTACATTGAGGAATATAATTTTTCAGGACAATGGGCAACAAAACATGTATCAGATTTCAGCTGCTTTCATTACAGGCAATTTTGTATCGCTAATATATTTAAATTGAACAATGAGTCCTGGAAGAGTTTTGAGAATATGATTGATGTTAATTTACGTAGAGTTTTTGCTCGAGAAGTAGCCAACAACTTTCCAAATGATTTATCAATTCAAGCATCTGAAGAAAATCTTCTTTATTATTCAGAAGAGAACATAATAAAGTTGTTGTTGTCTTGTTGTATTAAACATTGTTATTGTAATGTTAATTATGTACTATTGTGTCGGAAGTTAGAAGTACTGTTCCATGAACTCACAATAAATAATGAATTGGTAAGGTTCTATAAATATCATGAAACTCTATGGTATCATAGAAGGTATATTATCCATGAAATTGTTACCATCATATATGACTATTTTGGTTTGACCAGATGTAATGGTGCTCTAGTCAAAAGGAATTGTAAGTGTTGTTCTCTGGATAACCTGTGGCAGAAACAGGCCAAAATCATACGATATGATTGCAATAATGTGTATTCAAGCATTCTCTTTAATGTTATTTTATCACACGAGAAAAAGTTTATCGAGGAAAGACGGAATGATTGTGATAATTATGCAGATAGGCATGAGAAATATTTGAAATTTGCCGAGGGTCTAAATAGTGTGATGTGAGAAATAAAAATCTCAAATTAGTTTAATTTTGATCAATAAATCCACAGTATGTACTTGGAATCAAATTACATTTTTCAAATTTTAAAACGATTCTTAATTCAAATTTTTTAAATTTCTACCCTTATGCTTATCTATTGACTAGAATTTGTAGATGTAGAGACTACTTGTAACATAGTATTAAACATTTTCTTTTAATGAATATAATCATCACAATTTGATTTAAGAAGTAATTTTGAAGCAGGTAATTCTACGACAATGGACTGAGTTAAGATTACTTAACAGATTTTATTAAAAATATTTTCTAAGACATTTATAATGTTTATGAATAAGAACAGACATAAAATGTAGAACAATGGTGTAGTGTAGTTTTCCACTATTTTTTTAAGTAAAATGATAATTTGGTGTTTATTAATTGCAATTTGCAAGTATGACCATAGGATATCTATTTAGGAGTATCTTCTGTTCAAATGGTGAAATTCCATGAAAAACGTTGACTACTGCCGATTGTTTTGTAAAACTTGTGAAGTTGCAATGTGCTTTGTTTAATGGTACTTCTGTTAGAGTAGTGTGAGGACAGGGTCGTGATGATTGATATGTAATCTAAATTGTGAATAAGTAGATGTGCCCCATTCTTTATGAAATTGGATCTAACATGACACCAAATAATCTTATCTAAATTTGAAAATTTAGTTTTCTCCAAAAAGCAATAAAGAAGAGAGATATCTGTGTCAATGGATATACATTTTGTGTGTAGGTTTCAAATGTAGTTTTGCTAGTAATGACTAATTTGTTATCTATAAAATGTATAGATGTGTTTGTTTGTTTGTTTTCATTATAGTTGTGTTATTTTATTTTGAATAAAAAGACAAGTTAATAATTGCTTGATATTAAGGCTTTATTGTTTTATTTCATTTTAAGTTTTTAAATAAAGGCAAGGGAGGTATTGCGGTTAGTAAATTAGACTTTTATGTTACTGTTCCATTATACCCATATTGGGGTTACCTGTATCGTGGTTGCCATAACTACACACGTTAGATTAAATAAAACTAAATATTATTGCTCAGATAGAAAGAGGGCAGCAATCAAATCTGTGGCAGATCTGCATGTTAACTGGTGTCGAATGGGTTTTAAAGAGGTGTACTATATTTTTCATACTTTCTATTGTAATTTAAATTAGAGCACTAGCAAAAACTTTAATTATTTATTATATACATATTTCCTATCAAAGTTATTGTGTTCTGCGATTAGTTACACAGATCTTTAATCTGACTAGTCACTGCCGATATGTAACTGCTACTAGACACGAAATTTTCCTTTGTACCTTTAGAAATCATTGTATAATGAACACGATAAATATTGCTCGTCAGACAGAGTTATTACTTTTTTGTAAGAATCTGTAAATTGTTTTAAGTTTCTGTTACAAAAATTTATTTTTAACTGAGCGTATTAACACTGATAGACCAAGCTTATACCACATAAGATATTGCTATATGCATTTTTAAAGAGCGACATACTGATGCACTGATAGACATACCCACCTTCACTATACGGACAATGTGCCGGTAAAATAATACACTCAATACTAGTATTACAAGTGTTATGAACAGCTTTATGCAAAAGCAGACCAGTCATTGTTGTAGAATCATTCGAATATTATTAAAATTGCTCAATTTTGTATATAAATATTTATTCAACTCGTACAAGTGAAGTCAAATTCCAATCGATTTGATTACTCATAATAAATATCAGAACAATTATTAGTCAATTTTGGAAAGCTTGATAGTTGAGGACACGTTTAAAATTGTTAAGGCAATTTAATTACTTAATGACGTTTAATGACAGGGCTGATTTGACGCGTACATATTTTTGTTACTTTCGATAGGAGCTTTTTCACTCGAGATCCACCAGCGTTGCCTGTTTCCTGAAAGGTAGCCATCTGCGAAAAGACGGTAGATATGCAGCAGAGAAGGAATGAAGATTATTCGAAGGTTGTTAGTAAAACTTTTAAAGGTTTTTTAGTGACTCTACGGACGCAAGTAGAAGCAGCGTCGCGGTATATTCCCATCTGTCCCTGATAATACATATGTAGAAATTCGTACCCAGCCACGACTAATAATAACTTTAACAGAGAGTAGTTGTTAGTTATTTTATAAGAAAGTAAGCTACGGAGATAAGATTTATAAAATAATAGAGTTACGGTAATTCATTATTTTTATTAACATTATTAGAAAAGGAAAAATGTGTTTGATTGTTTACGTTTTATTACGCAGCAGCGAAGTTTTTCTTAGTCAATTGCTATACTAATTTTTTCAAAACTTGGTATAAAGGTGCCTTGAATCGTGAGACAGATTACGAGCCCTTTAGTATACTTTTTAGAATAATTTTTAAGAGTGAAGTGAGGAACGAATAATTTCGGTTCCCGCGCGAATGAAGTCGCGGCGGAGTAGTTATAACTTACTTATAGTTAGTTCCTTTGTAATAATGTGCAAAAGCATCAAACATAATTTTTTTTAAATATAGTGTTCTCGAACTCTTAATAATTATTGTATTGTTATTGCAATTTTGTATACATAAATAAAAATTATAAAAAGTATGTCAGGTATGGATAAAATTGTAATATAAAAATACGGTAGACAGAAATCTACCATTTCTTTGTGGCTCTACAGTTCCTTTCGTAAACAAACGCTACACTTTCTATAGAAACTATTACTTTCACTGTGTACCACAATTTATCATATTTGCCTTAAAAATGAACAATTGCCTCTTTATTGATGAAACCTTTCCCTTTCCATAATTTAATTTTAGCGACTGCATTCGCAGTACGCATCGGCCTTAAGGCAAGTTTAGTGCGTCTAATGTGGGTCAGGAGGCTCGCACGCGGGAGCACGTCTGGGTAACACCTACTATAATACTCCCTTACGGAATCGATCAACGCTATTGTGAGTATCAATTTATTTTGAGCTTTATCCAGTCGTTTCAAGGCTTAAATCGTGGTGCCTGAAGTGGGTTAAAGCACATAGTAAGAATCGTGTCGGTGTGACGTCACAACCGTGTCGCGACTTCGCGCGCTACTCTGGGTCGATATTTAGGTTCCCGGTCGTGTGGTTTCGTGAAAAGTCGGAAGAGGCCAAGTGACGCTGACACCACGTGCGTATTACGTAATAGCGATGGGTACAACGGCTCATTGACGAAGATTATTTGTGTAACGAAGTGCCGATGCCATGATGCGTTCAACAAGCGATATCTTGATTGCCGGTCACAGTATTGATCGTGAATAACATAATATGTTTATCCTCGAAACATGATCTTATCTTAAAAATTGATAGGTTCATCATCAGGATATATTTTAACGTTTTGATTTTTATAATTTTTTGTAGTCCTTTCTACATTATTGTACATTTTGCAAACGAATACGTTCAACTTTCAACCAAAATTAGGACATTTCAGCGAGAAATTATTAGGTGGTTTGGCTCTATCCTGCTCTATTTTATAGTGACACACTGAATTACTGAGATGCAGATTCCACGGAAATGTTTATTGGTAGAGTTTCGCAAATTGGTACATTAAGCCCCAATTTTAAGGCAAGTTTAATGCATTTCGTGCAAATACATTTTTGAAGGTGCTTTCAGGGTTAATTACTTGGTATTTCGGGTCAGTTTAAAACTAGAACGATCGAGATTCTTTTTGATCTAGACTACACCTTTTATAAACACAGTTATGTTTATGCTATTCGCAAGCTATTTTTAGATTTGTTGTAGCGCCGTAGAATGCGGGTTCAGTCTTTGACTTGGGTCGTGATAATCCATTTTTTACATTTCGCAAATCATCATCTTAGCAATCGTTATTAAATATCATATAGAAGGATTCAACGTAAATTATCAGTTTATATGCAAAATCTTGCGAAACAAAAGTTAATATCAAGCGATAACTGCAGACCATTTTAAGCGCGGTATCAAAGTAAAGGACGCGATCACGTAATAATTTAGAAATTTTTGTGCGTTGTATACCTAGTATATGTATAATGGGAACATCAAAATTATTGACGAACGTTTGTATTATTAATATACTTTCAAAATATGGATATCTATTCAAAAGTGTAAATTGCAAGCAGCGTAACTAAGGATTAATTTCATGTTCCCTCGGCGTTTCCAAGAAAATACAAGAGAGTAAATGTAGATCGGCAGGAAACTGCAAATACCCCGGGTACGTGCTCGAAGCCATCAAATACGTGCACTGAATTTTTCAATTATAAGTAGGCACTTACACGCGTTTGCCTCGCAACTGATTAAATTCTTGTCTCTGGAGCTGGCTCGCTGAACCTTTTTCTTTTACTACATCATATACTTTGAGGTTTTCCACAGTTAGTAGGTAAGTAAAATCATTGATTATTATAACTGTGTAGTTATAGCCAGGAAGTATCAAATATTATAATATTTGTGTGAGCGGGATGTACGGGGTTTCAAACTCCAGCGTTGTAGTCCAAGGGAACTTCACCTGACTATGGTGCACTCTCATATATAACAGATGAGGCTCTGGCGACCGACTGATAGCGGTATAGCGCGGCCTAGCTAGGTAGAGCTAAATACTATGGCTGTCGTAGATCAGCAACGTAGACTGTGCGTGAATCTGTGCTCTGCGATCCACAACTCGCACGTCCAGCGTGACGATTACGAGCAAAAATCTTTTAAAAAGACGCTGACGCCTTTGTTACAGCACTGGGTGAAAGAGACTGATGAAGATGGTGAATTTAATTGCGACAGTTTTCTATAAGGCCATTCTCATATACACATTCTCATATACATATATAGTTACTCTACATTGTAACGGTCGTATTTGAGTTTGAATATAATTCATGATAGCGATAAAGCAATACATCGTAAAGAACATACAGTATAGGGCTCTCCCTAATCTTATATACCATGTGTAAAATCTATCAATCCGCACTTGGTCACCGTGTCGAAAAAAAAAGACTTTCTCTTCTAGTTGTGAGAAGGGAGGAACCTGTCTCTGATAAAGGAAGGATAAAAAGGCTGATGCTAATGATAAAGGTAAAACAGGCCTTTTTACAGGCAGTTTTTAGTCTGTATCTACAATTGCTCTGTCGAAGACGGTTTTTTCGCCTTAATTCGTAGAGCGGTCCAGTTTACACATTTTCTGCATTGGTAATAGCCCATTTACGAATTCATATGTAACGTGTCACGAGTCATAATTCCAAACATGAACAAGAGAATCGTTAGAAATTAAAACCGAGTCCTTAATTTTTTGATTCTTTCGTATGATATTATTAGTTCGTATGATATAGCAGTGATAGCCTAGTGGTTTGAAATTCGACCTCTCACTCCGGGAGACCGGGTTCAAATCGCGCGCACCTCTTAAA
>DWJK01006400.1:0-10498 GCA_018248815.1 Croniades pieria auraria | reverse complement strand
GAAGTTCTTTTTTATCATATTAAAATGGCAATTGCTGTAACAAAAAAACGTTTTTTAATTCATGCATGTTGCATTAAAAAGTATTCTACACGTAAATTCATGTACAAAATGCATTCTGAAGAGTGTATTAGGCAAGATATATAAATCGTAGACAATACCTTCAATCAAGCTGCCGTGTTTCCACACATAATAAGTTTTTTACGTTACACACTTGGTGCGTTGACCCACAACAACCCACAAAATGGAAAAACCCGGCTCCCCTGTCCAATGCTTTTTGCCTAATGGTTGCTGTAAGAAATCCACTAATTTGTTTTTTATGTTCGGCTCTCTATTTACTTTTGTCACCACAAGCGATTGAACATTTCTACTGCTGTATACTAATTTATATTAAATTAGTCGTCATTTCATTTCTTTTTATGCTATGATAATTTTATACAGCCAGTGTAATGTATTACAGTATTTATATTTGTGTTCTATTTATAAGTGTCAATTAAATACGTATCGCTGACCTCACGTCAAATTTCTTATCTTCGATTTTATTTTTACATAATATTCGTGTTTTAAAATTGAAATGACCACTTTCTTTGTAAACGATCCATGTTAGCCGCTCCGTAGCCTAGTCACTTATTTTAGTAGAGTCACGATCTTCTATAATAAAGCTTAGTGCCTCTCAATTTCTCTTTGTCGCGCCAAAACTTGACTGTGAAACGCGGCTGACAGCTCACTCTTTACAAAATTGCACTTTAGGGGAGTGTTGATTAATAAAGAAAATAAAAAATCTGAGGGAACGAATTCGAGATTTGATTGAAAGGAGTCACGTTCCCGTCATTCGAGGGGTCTTCTTTTGCTAAGAGCCAATAAGCAGAAGTCAAATACGTGATACTGATGATGAATTATGCAACTTTTCATACGGAAATGATAAAAAAACGACTTACCTATTATACATGTAACATTTCAGGTGCTTAGGAAATTTTCAACCATTCATTCATACGTTTAAAAAGGAAATAAAAATGTTGTTTTTTTTCCGCCTACGAATGTCTAAAGCGAGCCCCATTTAAATAGATGAAGTGTCCATAGCCCAGTTTGAAGTTTTGGAGGAAGTGTCCATAGCCCAGTTTGAAGTTTTCGTCTTAGAGCTGCACTTTCCCATAAACTTACAAGAGTCATTGAGTTCTATGTCTGACAAGAGCCGTCATCCAGCACCTGGTGTGAAATGCAATCAAGTTTAATTATTACGGGTATTAATAACGAGGGTGCACTGGGGTGAAACTCCGGCCCGTTGTCATGGTAACGCCCCAAGTATGAACGCGGCCTGCGATGCCTACTCATACTCACATCTAAATACGTATTTAGCTATTTATGAGAAAAGCTGATTAAGGCTCTAATTGTTATGGCAGTTTCAGTTGTAATCCAACTAAATTGTCAACGGTAAGCCTGTTACATATTACTTGGGTACTTCGTATTCTAAGTGGAGTTTGTTTATGAAAAGTTGTTAACACAGAAATATGGTGGTAACCAAAAATTTCCAACGTCAACAAATTTTTTTCTTATTTGGCATATTGCAGGTGTGTTGTATGTGTAGGCATTTTTTTTTTACAATTTACTACATAAGGTTACTTTTTGAAACTAGTAATTTGAAGAAATTTTTTACTCGTTTGAAGATAGTTTTCTGTTAATTTATCATAACACATGTACATAATTATGAAATACCCACTGCAATATGTATCAAACTTACATAAACGAGATTATAGACAGCCAGACAATATTAATAATATAAATGTTATTAAAATGTCACATATATTTTTTGTACCCAAAACAATTTTTAATATAATTGCAATTCAAATTTTACAAGCAATAAATAGATAATTGATAAATAAAATTACGGTTAATCAATATATATTAATTATACCTAATTTAATTGGCAAATATGTAATTAAATTGAATAATAATGACAAGTAATTATTTAATAATCAATTTAAATTTCATTACAATTCATAATCATTTGTAAAATGGTCTCAAAGTTTTTGACATGTTACTGTCATTCCAATTTCACAAGCAATTTGAAGGGTCGCTGACGTATGAAAGTTGCGAAATACTACGATACATTGGGCAATTAATTTTAATTAAAGCACTGAGCTGTGTCAGCCATTTGGCTGTCAGAGAACATGTTTTTGAATCATTAAAACAAATATACATAATTATACTGTTGACATGCAAAACCACAATGACAGACGTCTAAAATGTTTCTAAAATTTTGCACTGAATGTACCTACCGATTTAAACGACATGTCAAAATATCATTATTTGAAGTGTTCCGAATGGAAATAACTTTAATGAAAATAAATAATGACCTGAAAAAAATCCAATTACTTTTTAATATTCATTATTGTGAAATCGTAACAAAATTTAATGAGACCTCGAAACATTTTTCATTTCATATAATTCTGCTATTAAAAAGTACCTACCTACTTTTCAAATGCCTATGAAGTCGATTGCATAAGGAGCGTGTACTAAGATAGATCAGTAATCACTTCCAAATTATTTATGACAATCTAAAAATATTGTTATCGAAAAAGAGATCAAGTAAAACAAAGTGTTTAAAAATGTACAGGATTTATTTTAATGACTGATTTTTCATAATATACAAATAAAAGTTCGAATTCGGCAGTACAAGATTCGGATTCAGTATAAAATACTACAACTGGTATTTATTTAATACCTTCTACAGAATGTCAATCGAAATATCACCTTTCTACACATAATAAATAGGGTAAAGGTAAAATTGTATAAGGATATCAAATACATCCAAGTATTTACAAAATTATAAACACAAATGAAATTATACTATAATATCACAGTAACTAGAGAAAGTTGAAACCTATCGCCTACGATATAGCAGTCTATTTGAAACACATACTGAGAAACTACAACCCTTAAAAGCCGTCTGTGACACCGCTACGAACGAAAATTTAAATGCAAGGTTAATATAATTTAAGACGCTAATACTTATATTGGAACTATAAAGAATACCAGTTTTCAATTACACCGGAAAATTCGTTGAAATTCTTAGGCAGTGACTTTACCCTATAGCAGCGGTGAGACGGTTCCGCTGACACCTTCGTACTATAAAAGTTTATACATTATATACAATTGTCTAAAATTAGTATTGCTTACATTACGCTCTAATGATATAACGTTCACAACATGGTTATACAAACAGTCGAAGTTAGCTCCGGTATGTGTGTCCCGAACAACCTGATGCACCAGAGCGACTGGTGAAGGCATTCGTCTCTCGGTAAGGTGACCCTCTGTAATAATTTTTTACATAATACCAATGTAATCACACTAAATATTTATGATTTTCAAAGTAAATTGCAGACTTTCCAACTTACCTTTCGTAAGGAGGCGGCGGCAGAATATCACACAAATTCATTCTGCAGTTTTGGTCACCTCTCCTTCCTTGACTGGATTGTCTCGACTCTTGTGTCATATTAGTTTGTCTAAAACTATTTTCCCGTCCCACCCAATGCCACTGCGGATAATCGTAATCCGCATCAGCCACAGCCGCCCAATCCTTATTCCCCTCATGGTGACTAGAAGATCTTGACTGAGTTTTGCACGATGGACATTCGTCAAGTGACATATCCTGCATCTCATCCCCATCATTTCCACATTTTGTCATGTCACTGTAATCCTTTGTCAAAGTGGAGCTACTGCTCCGACAACAGGTTGAGCATTCTTCATTTGAATATTGATTGCTTTCTGCAAACGATCTAACCATACTGTTATCATACGAGCCAGGGCTGACAGCACACTTTATGCAGGAATCCTCGGCGTCTGTGTGGTCCTAAAAAAGTTATGAAAATCATATACCCAATTTTGATATACGTCTATTCATGTTCGGTTGTATTTTACGAACCTGATAATTTAATTCAGTATAAATAGCGCTAGAGGCATAGGGCTCCGGAGGGATCCGCCTCGGATCGTCTTTTGCAATTCCCGACATGATATTGGCATGTTGAGGAAGACTGTACTCGGCTTCCATAGCCATCGTTCCTATTGTGTGACCTCCTAAAATGTACAGACGCTATGTATTTCACGTATAAATTAAATGACTACCTTTTTTATTCACAACAAAAAGTAATTACCATGTAGGACACTTTGATGACAGTTCAAAATTTCTATCCGCGGCTCATTGGAGCCTTCGTATACCGGTCGCTCGCGAAGCCATACAGCTTCTTTTCCGAGTAAACATTGTTGAGCATTAGCGATTGGTGTACCTAATAAATTACATATAAACATTGTGTTAGGCACATTACTACTAATAAACGTTACAGTAAGAGCAGAGAGTTAAAAAAAATAAACCTGCTGAATTGTGACTTTTTCTGTGCTTTGATTGTCGCCGTCTTAAGTAAACAGCGGTGCCAGTTCCAACTAAAACCAGTGCTAATAAAATTATACTCAGCGCTAGAAGCCAAGTTTCTTGGAACATTGACAGAATTGCTTTGTCCCTCGCCGGTTCCGTTCTAAAATAATAAAAATGTACTTTAACAGATGGCTCAGATTTTAATTAAATGGACGCCTTAATCAAAACTTTGTCCGCCGAATCTGATTCGTATAATTAATTATGTTTCAAAATTGTTTATACAAGTAATCAGTGGGTTTTAAAAGACAATGTTCATTTGTATTTATAATTTTTGTATTATCTTTGAAAAAGGGGAAACGTCTTTAAAAAAATCGCAAAACATCTCAGACATAGGAACTTTGAATTCTAATATTAAAATGTTCACTTTGAGCCAATAGTGTATCTACTTTCACAGAAAAAATTGTTACTGAATTTGTTTTTTTAAATTAATGACAAGATCAATACTTACTGCACATAATGCCTCTGTGTTTGGGTAGGGAGCATATGTATCTGCGCAGGCGAACTGAAAGGTCCGTGACCACGCCGCGTGACAGCGGCAGCGCGGGCGCTATACCGACCACCGGCGCGGAGGGAACTCGCGGCCGCTGCGCGAGTCCTAGCGCCTAGCGACATCTGCCCAACTACACGTCCCGCGGTACCACCACCAACCCGTACTTCGATCTTGATAAATTAAGTCAATAAAAAATAAAAACTATATGCACCGTAAAAAAAACGGAAAAAAAAACATGAAAATAAACTACTTATTATAAAAATCAGACTCCATGTATTGGTATAGTTGGCTAAATTATTGTACCGTGAGATCAAAATACATAATTAAAACAATCGCATAGAATGTATAAGATTTATAAACGAATGATATACGATAGTCACTGTACGAAATTCTGAATCTATTTTGCTTCAATGGTTGTTGATTAAAAGACTTACTCACCAAATAACCTGAAAGTTCACCATTCCACGTGTGGACAGGTGGTGGGTCCCATCGGATCCATGCCGATGTTGCGTTTATAACTCCGGCTGAAACGCTTAATGGAGGTGCTGATGGTACTAAAATAAATATTATTTTATAAAAAACGCATGACATGAACAGATTTAGCCGGAATATTTTTTTCTCGTGTACTTACTGTCTTCTTCAGTATAACCAGACTTCATGTTGGACGGTTTGCCAAGTAATAGTTTGTAGAACGGCATCAAAAATATACTATATTGAGCATACGGCATTAACCCTGTTAAAACGTGGCTCGACGACCCACTATTATGGACTGTCGTCATTGTAAAATTGTCATTTTTCATAAGCTCTGATAAACTATCTAAAGAAATATTCGATTGTTGAGTGTTTAGTAATTCTTCTGCGTGTTGCCTATTAAGGGAAGTTCCATTAAACCATATTTTCACACCCTCCAAATACTCATTATAATCAGTCAGTACCTAAAAGACATTAATATTTGGGCATATAAAATTCTCTGGTAACTTTCCAAATATTTCGAATACGCTGAAATGTACTTACATCCCAAACAATTTTAAGTGTTGTTGCTGATATACCTTCAACGCGTCTCAACGCCAAAACATCCTGTTGCAAATATCGACGAGCCTGAACTAATTCGTACTGAGTCATCGGTGGATGGTTCTGAGGTTTATTTAATTCTGGATGAGGAGACGATGATTCAAGATTTCCGTTAAATGAATTGGCCTCTCTTCTTAGTACCTTTAAGCAAATGATTTATTACAAGCCGGATAACATTACGCGAGCTGGGATACTAAATGTAAATAACTGTTATAAACGAACCTGTAAAGTAGCTGTATGTAATGCACTTCCCGCGGCACTGACTGCAACACAAGTTAACCTACCAGCGTGTTTCGGCGTAACTGTATCCAAATACAACGATCCCGTACTATGAACATAGTTTGGAAAAACGAGTTCCTGAAATAAAGCCTCTCTTGCACTGTACTGTATACATTACATTACTTTGTGAAAAACAATTGACTAATGCCATGTATGCTTTTAACAAGTTTTTATATATCAATACCTGAGACCCCTCCATGGTCCAAAATACAATTGGCTTTGGAGTCCCATCTGCTTCACACTGGAAAGACACCGCTTCCCCTTCCCATGCTGTTTGATCTGAAGGCACTCGTGTGAAATGAGGTAAGGCTAAAAATTTATAAGCAATTATGGATCGGAAATCAAAAATTTAAAAGATTTAAATTATGTAACAGAGCAGTGCATTTAACACTTACAATGGACTGTAAGAATGGCACTAGCGGCACTGCTCCCGGCTTGACTCTCTGCTCTACACGTGTATGTACCACCATCATTAGCAACCACCCTATCGATTCTTAGAGACCCTCGCCGTATAATGGCATAAGGAGATAAAGAACCTTTATCACGAGCCCAAGTGACTGAAACATCCGAGTCTGGTGATACCTACAAAACATAATATAGATCAAGTATATAGTGAGTCTTAAACAAGGAATGCTATTAGATATCGGGTGACTTACTTGACAATGAAATTCGATGTTCTGACCTATTAGTGCCGTTATATTATTGGGTTTCACTAGAAAATGTGGTCTGCGTAATACGAGTAACGTAGCTGGGTGGGATTGTCTTTCTCCAGCCACGTTAGACGCCACACATCTATATACACCACTATCGGTTGGAAGAGTTTCTACTATCCTTAAATTTCCACCATCTATTATCGTAATTCTGGAAATTAGGTATGTAAGTGTAAAGAAATTTCAAGCTCTTTTTTGTCATAAATTGTTATTTGTCTGATTATGTAGGTTACCTTCCATTAACTTCAGCATCTAAGGTGTGTCCGTCTTTAGTCCAATGAACAGAAGGATCAGGTACGCCTTTTGGTGCAGAACATTCTAACAGGGCTGGTTCGCCACTAGCTACTTTGATATCTCGTGGTTCGATTCTAAATTCGTCGCGAAGTACTGCAATTATTTTACGAAAATTAACGATGTATTCTATCTAATTTCTATATAAGGCTGACAGACATTTTACATTCTCTTTCCCCGTTATTGTTTCATTTTCATCTGAATCTAGTTATAATTTTAAATGAACTTAAAAAGTCATTAAAACTTTTGCTTAGCTCTACAATTATAATAATGGTATGTCTCTTAAAGTTTCCCGGCGCTTTGTACTCATTAGATGCTTCCCTGTAGTACATACATCAAATAAAGTTTTACCTGCAACTGCTCTCTGGGTGGACTTTATTAGAAGATCAATTTAGATAAGAATATTTTATCAGTTTATCTCGATCCTACTAGATCTGTCTCTCACGACACGTTATCTCGATCTAACTTTCACATGACCAATTTAGTTTGAAAGTATTAAATCACTTCCGTATGACACTTGTTTTTATTGTTATTGACACTTTCGTCCGCTTCGTAGAACTATGTACTTGTTACATTAACAAGATGTAATAAAACAATTGTAAATTTAAATGACAAACGTATAACACGCTCATACGTAGAGAATTACGTTAACGTACTGAGAAATGAAATTCTCTAAACTAGGAGTTGAAAGAATACAACAATTGTTTAGAAATCGTTGAAGTATGAATAGTAGTAAACTGTTATGTAAACTAAACTCTAAAATATATACTAGACACATATAGAACACATGGGATAATCCGGAGTTAGTCCACGTGGGATTATCTAGTTACACCCATGTTGACTAGACATGAATGTTTTATATTACAAGTGAATACTTTTGAACACGAGCAATTGTACCTTTAGCAAAATCGCTTGTTTAAAGTAAAATTTTAAAACGTAACATCACGCCTGTAATCCCCGAAGGAGTAGGCACAGATATGTAGTACACCCTCAAAATTAAAATTTTATTATGAAGAAACGAAAATTCACAGAAAAAAAAGTTAATTCGATTGCCAATACCTCTAGGCAAAAGATGCTCAGATCTTCTTCCAAACAAGTGGTCTGACGTCTTGTGTATAATTATTAAATTTGTACGATTAAACTATGTATAATACATATTCGACTAAATTATGTACCGACTTAAGTATATTTTTTCGACATATCCCTATTACTTTCAAACCTATCCAAGATTCATAAGTTCCCGTCGATTGCAGCGCCCTAAAAGACATGCATACATACTTGAACTAAGCCGTAGATTATTTAATCAAGAATATATATTACACATCATGTAATGACTGTCATAACTCGCATACATCAGCATAAAATGTTTTCTATTGTATTCAACAAAGTATAAATTTTTTTTGCTTGACGTAATTACTAAGAATCTTCTGCCCACGTAGTGAAATACAATCTATGTACATCATTGTTTTATCGGCAAGTAGAACGAACCAAGAAATATGCTAAATTTATGTTATACAGAAATAAGTCTACTAAGTAAAATCGCAGTTTCTTAACGTACGAACCCATTTTTTATCAAAATCTCATACGTGGATTATAATGTATGATAAGGAGTTTTCATATAATCTAATCTTATTCGTTTCTGAGTCGAGATTGATAGCCCTATTATAAAACATAACACATTTTTCTTCAAACGTGTATGGAAATATCCAAATATAGTTACTTCACAATTTCAATGACATATTTCTATTTTTATGTATTATAAGTATTCAGTCTATGTGAGTCCACAAATCCCTTAGACTCTTCTGAAAGATGATCAAAACCTAATGCCAGAGTATTCGGCCTTTGATTTTTTACGATTTATATACGACCGAAGAAAACCTTTACTACTGCGTAATAAAAACAAAAATGGCAAGGGAACTTCTGCTATTAAAATACACTAATAGCTGATATATATGTACATATTTAATACTGTTTTCTATCAACTGATATGTATTACTGTTTACATTCCCTAAATGCTTATTAACATGATGAAGCACGATATATCAGACAATCCATTAAGAGAGAAATGCAAATAAATAATTCATACCTGAAATTGTAAGCGTCGCGTTTTTACTGACCGCCTCCCCAACAGAGTTCCGTGCGACGCACCAGTACACGCCTTCGTCGCTCTCCTTCTTGCCTCGCATGACCCTACAATGCGATGTCTATTTGGCATTTTGTGTTACCAGGAAAACGATTCTGTATATTTAGTATACTCTCCGTAACTTCGATAAATTGTATTCGACAAAGAATAACCTAGGACGGATTGTGTTTAAACTTCATAAAAGATTTGAGACAGATATTTGCAAAATGTTAAATGTGAAAAAGAATAATAAAAAAGTGACCGAATTACGCAATCATCATCATCGTCAGCCTCTCGATGTCCACTGCCGGACATAGACCTCCCCTAATCGGCGCCACTCCGACTAGCCTTCCGAATCCAGCAGCTCCCCGCTGTTTTCTTCAGGTCGTCAGACCATCCGGTAGGAGGGCGACCTACGTACCTTTTACCGAGTCGTGGTCGCCACTCGATGACCTTTCTTCCCCATCGGCTGTCGGACACTCGAGGAACGTGGCCTGCCCATTGCCCCCTCAACTTACTAATTTTGAGAGCTATGTCGGTGACCGTGACAAAATCCGAAACGGTGAAATCCGTAGACGAACCAAGGTCACCGACATAGCTCGCACCAATAATTACTTGCTATTAATTTTTCATCTAAATCATTACCTAAGGCACGGCTTGATCGTTTGATTTTAGCAAAATAGTGTCTGAATAAATTTTTTTGCTTAGAAATTTTGTCATTGAAATCTGATGGATTACTGATTTTAAATCTACATATGTTATCCCAATATGAAATACTACTTGTATCCTCGTGTTTAGAAGCACGATTATTTGATTATTTGATGATTATGTGCACAAATTCATAAACAAGAAAAATCATAATCTCATTCTGACCTGTGCTCGAACTCAGTGTTATGCTATTGGAGAGAGTATGTCCAGCAGTGGTGGGGGAGGAGCAGTGAAGGGGTAGACTGATAGTGATGAGTCTTACCTGAGAAACAGTAGCCCATCTTCGAGTAAAACGCGGTGCGGATGATCGGTTTGGGCAAGAGGGATGCCATCCTTATACCACTGGATGGTGGGTTTCGGCTTGCCCTCAGCCACGCAGCGAAGGGTCGCAGGTTCACTTC
>DWJK01006399.1:0-10500 GCA_018248815.1 Croniades pieria auraria | reverse complement strand
ACTAATATAAAGGTCTTTACTTATATATATCTATATATAACATCAGCTCAGCAATCTCTACCGTATTAAATAACTCTTCGGAGATGACAATCTTTGAAATGGTAGCGTCGGTGACTCGGTGTTTCCATTGTAATATTATGAGTTGTAACGTATGTATGTACATAGTCGCATTAGGCGGTTACACGGGCCTAACTTTTCAGTCATCCTGAATAATGCTTCACGGCTGCGGCACCGTGCGTTAGGTTTCCATTCCGCGACTACGAGAATTAAATTTATGATTGTGTTGCGTGACTTGTCTTTTTACCGTACGTGTTACGACTCGTTCGCTTTGTAACTGTCGCTTTTTAGCTTTTTAGCTTTTTTTTTTTTTATTCGTACGATTTAGAATCAAAACTAGTAAAATATAGGCTGGAAATTGGTGATCGAGTGATGTTTAGTAGCGTTTGTAGAGTCTTGAATTGTTAGTGCTACTAATTCTTATACACTAGCTTAAGTGCTTCGTTCCTCGGCCTACCCCTGCGGGGATTACAGGCGTGATGTTACGTTTGTGACACTGCCTTAGTAATGTTTGATATTGGTTAGCAATTAGTTGCGCGTATCATTATTCTTTCCTTTTTTTTAAACATGTTAAATAATGCTATGAAATTAAGAAGACCACTAAAGCTAAGAACGTACGTATGTATGTACGTATGCATCTATCTGTTAATTTTACGTCTCACGGTATATTTTTATTATATTACGTAATATGTCGTTATGTCGTCATTTCCACTCTGAAGTGTTTTCATATGTACGCAATGGTTAAGAGTAGAATAGGTTTTATGTAATAAGTAACATTGTTAATATTTATAACTTAAGCATTATTGTATAATCATCGATCCATTTATCATCCCACTGTTGGAATATGGATCTCCGCTCATATTGAGACAGTTAAGGCCATAATCTGCCACGCTGGCCAAGTGCGGGTTGGCAGACTTCACACACCTTAGAATGTTTTTTTTGTAAATTCCAGGGTGTGCAGGTTTCCTCACGATGTTTACATTATTGTATATTCAACCATTTTGTTTATTTGAATGATCATAGTATAAAGATTTACGCGAAGAAAATACAGTTCGTAGGAATAAAACACCAGTAAATGTGAAGGATTTTTTTAATGAAGCAAGGCAATATCGGGCACAATATGGCATTGGATGTTTTACACGTTAACTTAAAATTTCGAAGGAAGCACTAATCAGTGTCAGTAATTAATAAATGTTAAATCTTCTTAGAAGTCTTCGGAGTAATTTGATTGTATGTAATATAGGAATTCATATTACTACTATTAAATTTTTTGTTGAGAGAAGCTCCAGAACTTTCCCGATTGATACACTGTTGGATATCCTACACAGTATTTAAGAGTAAAATTTTATCTATAATGACTGTTCACGATAGAAAGTTCTTTATTACTCCTAATTAAACATTTGTTTTATTCTATTATAAGATATTTACATACAAGTACATTAAAATATCTCTGATGGTCTACTCGTACATAGGACAAAAGACTTGTCAGTATCAAAGAAAAAGCGATGTGTTTTTACAGTTGAACGAATTTTATTTGGTTAAGAATTAAACTAGAAATCAATCACGAATCAATATTTACATTAAATATAATATGCCTGTACAGTGAGTAACAGAAGTGTTATAAAATATTAAATTTTATTACATATTTATTATTATTAATTTTTTGACATTCATGTACAGAAAAATATACAGGTTTTTATATAAATGTTCGTGTAAATATGAACAGAGAGAAGCTTGAAGAAGAGTGATTTTTAAGTCTTTTTTACATTACAATAGTACGAGCATAATACCAAAGTGGGGCGGCTACATCAAAGAACAAACTTTTAGAGCTTAGTCGTGTACACTGTTATGTTAGTAATTGTTCTTATTGTTCCTACAAGTACCTTGGTTCCTCGCTATACCGCGTAACAATAGCGGTATTAGGTAGACACTAGAAACAAAACGAAGCTTTTATAAACATACACAGGTATTGGCTGGGCTCGTTTCCAATGAATCTTGATACATGATGATGATACATTAATGATTTTGCAAATTAATTTCTGAATTATGGTTCTTCACGTTATTAACTTACTATTATTATTATTCTATATAATATTACGTATTGAACACGAGATGAACTTTCCTTGAGGTGTTACCAGAACCCCGTGATATAGAATTTTTCAAAACAAATTGTTCTAAACTCTACTACTATAAAGCGGTGACTGCTCTAATATTAGCAATTCTCCATAGGCAACGGTGATCACTCTCCATTTGGTGGACCATTTGCTTTTTTAATGAGTTAATTTTATTTAAAAAAATAATGTAAGAGATAGTGTCTTTGCTCCACAAATGGAACTTGAAAAACACCGCCTTTGTTAGGGCATTGAACGGCAATTCTTAATATAGTAATGGTAGTAGGCTTCGCTATTCATTAAAGCTACATACCACCAAGCTTTCAGCGTTAAAGCATTGTCGGGCTTGGCTACATGTTTCTATGAAATGTTTTAGCGGAATTATATTTTCTGGCGCCCAGCGGCGCCTCCATAATGAAAGCAATGACCTCCAATAAAACATTTTCATTAACGTTTTCATGCTTCCGTGAACATGAAAAACGGTCAATCGGTACTCGAGCCTCTACATTTGAGAGTTTCAATGCAGAAGTGACAAATTTTATTTTCATACGTGGAAGTGTCATACTTACGATTATATTATACTCAGACTTTACCCATATTTACATCGCTTTTGTGATGGATATGTATTGGTTACGTAAAGAAAGGCTATTATGAAGTTACTTCCGGAGAGCTCGGCAGTTGCTCAGTTTACTCCTTCGTACGTGCATTCATGAGTACACTCGCTAACGAAAGTCGTTTCACACTCATAAACCTCGCGACGAACGCGAGAGGAAACCGGCAAGCTTTGTGCTACTTTTATACTAAACGTACAATGGGCGACAGGACTTTCCGTCTGTTTTTTTTTTGTTTTGCCTCCTTTGTGAAATAGAAAAGAAATCGGTCTCTTGGTGTACAAGAAACCACTCCGTGAAAGAAAACTTAAGTAAATATGGCTTCGAATAAAATGTGAAAATGAAATTATTAATCGTATTAACGAATAATTTACATTCGCCTTGCATCTGCAAATACATATGTATGTCATATGTTCCTTTTATCTGCATCATACAAATAGTTACTTTAATTTCACACAACATACGACATACAATAGTCACTTTAGATCTAACACCTATTTATATTTCACAGTTTCTCTTATAAATTAATTAGCTTTCAGTTTTTAAACTTCTGTAGTACTTAATTGGAAATTCAGATTATATATATATATATGTGTGTGTGTGTGCGTGTATATATATATATATATATATATATATATATATATTTTTTTTTTTTTTTTGGAGTAAGTAAGCGATTTTGATTGTACTTATTCTAAATTAAGTAACTCCGAAACCGTTAACAGTTGCTCAAACTAAAAGCCGACAAATATGACCGAAACTTATTCATTCTTATACTTGTATACAGTAGTGATTGTTGATGCAGAGAAAAGTGGAGCTCGCTGTACGCTTTCGAAATGTGTCGAGTAAAGTGAAATATTTTAATACACTCACGACGGAGTGCACTTCGCTAAGAGCGTCATTTGCATGATGTTATGTTTATCGATAACAAAATATATCGTAAAGTTACTCTTTAAAAAATTACATTCGCTAACACTTTTCGTCGTGTATGTACTTTGATACAATTTTTTTTATGCACTCCGCGAATTATATGACTGACACTTTTGCATTTTCTTTGCGTTCGTTTTTCCTCGCTTTAACCGGAATAAAAATATTATACATCTAAAAAGTGTTACATTAATTCTTGCATCCTGTGCTCGTTAAAATATAAAGGCAGAGGATGGCGTATTGAGAAGGTTGAAGCGGCGGTGGAAAGTTACGTGATCAAACAAAACAGTGTTACATGCTTCTTAAGTAGAAATATAGAGAGTGATCCTTTTTTATTCTTTAACTTGTATGCGGTTAAAGAATGATATAACTTAAAGTAGTGGTCATGTTCACGTTAATCACAATGAGAATAAACTGAATGATTCACTTTGGTACCAAATACATTGCTCGATTATCCCACCTTATACAAATCTACGGTACTTTATTGTTTTCTCTGTATCTTATTTTCCGTTTAGTAACAATATTCTGATTCCTTGCACATTTTCCTAAATTTTGGTGTCCTTTTAAAGTATAGTAAACTATTTTATATGGTCCAATTTCTACAACTTGTACTTACAACTTCGACTTTGGAACTATATCAAGTCTATACCATGCAGTCTTAACAAAAGAAGATTTTTTTAGAACACATCTTAAAAGCTTCATATCGAAAAGACATATTTTATAAGTCGTACTGAACTATACGACATAACTATGTCAGTTAAAGTCGACAGAACACTGGTGACTCGTCTGACGTTTATAAATATTTATAAATGACAGCTGTCATCCTTGACCCGGTGACATGTGTTCTAGAATGATTAAAAAAAAAAGAACTTTTTTTAAATTCCATACAAGTGAATCTGAATGCGTGTTTTGTTTTTTATCATTTCGCGCCTTTTTACTCGCTACGAGCTGCAATGTTTTTTTCAGTATATTGTACGGCTGACAATCGTATATATGTATGTTGTATTGTAAACGGGTCAACCGTGAAGCACTCTTCAGTCGCTCGGGCATCGCTGATGAATTAATGAATAAATGCATGTGTACATAAATACTTATCACTACGATCTATACCAATATCTAAAGTGTTCCCTCAAAAGTACATACATAAATTATAGCGTAAATTTTTAATGGATACATTAATAATAAGAATGTCGTCCCAGTATGATAAAGCTTCAACTTCAGAATACTGAAAAGCATTTCTTGATGAATCTCCACACATTGGGATGTTCACACGCAGTCCTTATCATCAAATAATAATAGTACACAATTTTTTTTTATCAAAGAAGCACTTTGCATCCAAAAAATTATCTACAATGTCTATCATCCGAGGAAATTGACTGGAATGGGGACCATAGTTCTATTAATGCATCGAGGAAACTGCTTCGGATTTATGATTCAATCTATTCTGATTCATTTTAACCCTTTATTGTCACATGCAAAATTTATTGATACGTTTATTGTATTTAGAGACAGCAAAATTTAAAAGTAAATGAAATATTATTTAATACATTTTTAATAAAAAAAATAAGGACATAGAGTAAAGATAAAGACAAAATAACGACGGGGATAGAATGTAGAGTTAAGAGTATTTTCGTAACATAAATGTATACCGACTGTTCACAGTAAAGGAATTTAGTTGAAAAAAGTACAGGTATTAAAATTACAGATACTCGTATATTTTATGTTACTTTCTTTTCTAAGTACACACTAAATTCGATCTCTTCATGAAATGTCATTTCCGTTGCTGACGCTGCTGAAAGAGATCTATTTACGGGATAAGCAGCGGTATAGTAGATACGTAACATCACGCCTGTAATCCCCGAATGGGTAGGCAGAGGAATGTAGTACACTCCCACGTTTCGCCAGTTACGTTTAAGTGCCATGGAATAGGTGATGAGCCTATTGCCATACACCGGGCACTGATCCAAACTCCGAGTCACTATTAAAAATTCTAAATTAAAAAATTCCCATAGTACCCGACCGTAGATTTGAATTTGAAGTTATTTATATTTAATTGTTTTACTGCAATGAACGGACAAATTATCTATTGGCATTCTCTAGCTGTCAACCCATTTGGTGCAAGTGAGAGTTTGCGACAGGTGTCTTAAACAAAGAATGAATAAAACAAATAACTTTATTCTATTATAGTTAGATAAAAAAACCTATTTTTTGTTTTTCAAGTGGTATATGATTTCGATTAATTTCGAGAATTCAGAATTTTTCAAAAAAGGAACGGGCAATTATCTATTTTCACAATTATTATGCCATTGCTTAGATTAAATTTTTCTATCGCTTACACAACAGGCGGACTTCAAGAGCTAGAAATCTTAGTTTGAATTCTAAACTAAAGTTTTTCAATTACTCAGTTTGCTTTCAAAAAATTTACCGGCGTCTATGAAACAAGGGCAAACGTAGGTCGGTTGTGAATTTTTGTAGCGCAGCGATGGTTTGGATTTATGACCCAATTTCTCTCTTCGAATGAAGATATTTTCTTGCAAACTCCCCATTTCACTACTACAATGTTAACATATTATTGCTAGCTTGGAACTATAATTTAAGAATATGTCATTTAGAGTTGTTTATACGTTGATAAAAAATATTTTAAATTCATTGCTATGGCCAACTATCAAAGAAACACAATGTGCATAATCATTCTATTTACATATTAAATTTGTGCTGACATCCATATTAAGTTTAAAATAGAATTACTAGAGCTTAACACACCTACATAAAATGGCACTGAAAACCGTTATCTTCAAAAGCACTTATATAGTAAGAAACGGTAGAAGTCATCTTAATATTTTTCAATTTTTACTAAAATTACAAAAAAAATATACACTCCGCAGTCAAGAACAGTGCGCAATCATGTCGTAGAGTTTAATACAATATGTTCTATCTTCCAGAACATTTTATATGTACGTAATACGTATGAAGGTTCTCCGGTTCGCGCCGAACGAAAAACACATTGTATTAGCGCTTGTGGGAGTGATTCATATTAATGCACACTATTAGCGGCAGATCGTTCAATAAATCCCGAGGGCGATAGAAAAGTTATTTATTCGCGTATGGAGCGAGCTGAGATATGGCGCTGCGTGCCCCGCGCTGATCCACTGTGTGATCGCCGTCTATCGATCAAATGTTCGGGGAACATTGCTCACGTGTGCTACATGTTATAGCGGGCGTCTGCCACTTGTTTAATATTTTTACCGTTCCGTTCCGACCCTTTTATCATTCCACCCTTGGAATAAGGGTCTTCTCTCACAGTGAGAGTGTTAAGGCCATAGTCTGCCACTCTGGCCAAATGCGCGTTGGCAGACTTCACACATTTAAATTTTTTTTTTATTTTATACAGCCTTACAATTTTATCTTTTTTATTTATTTTTTATTCTATATATACCTACAGCTTAAGACGGTTTGTTTATTATTTTGATTAAAAAAAATTGAGCTACATAATGAATTGTTTAACGCTTGGAAATTAACATTTTATTGAAATTATACACACAGATTGGAATCGACTGTTGGTTACGGACGCTTTCCCTTGTCAAACCATGCACTGACATAAACATCAGGTCAACCATACATACAACTTTTGCTTTGTAATAATGAAGTAAAAAAATGCCTTATTTCTCTCTGTTGGCTGCGACGTCGTGGTCTCCGAGATTTTTTCTCTTTTCCATTCCCTGTCTTCCGACACCAGATCTCCTTTGAAACGTCCGCATTGTGAGGTTCCCATTGTTCCTTTCTTGTTTATTTTTAAACTTTTTCTCCACTCCAGCACCATTCGCTAGTGGCCTTCGTGAAGATTTAAGACGAAAATTATAACCTGTTTGGTGTTTCATGAGTAATGTTTTTTTTTTTATTCTGAGATACCTCGACCTACTTTCACAGTCGAGGAAGTGACGGAGTTAAGTCGTCTTGCATTTTCATTTCTTTCTTATCAAATAAATATGTTGATACATGAATTTTTCGACAGTGTTAAAGAATTATGAATGTTTAAGAAATGTTATATTTGATATTTCGCCAATATAATGAATTTCTGTAGCCGAACGCGATTAACACTTCAGGTGAAGCCTAGGAAATAGTCAGGTTTAAAAACTTAACTTTTAATTACACACAGACGCATTGCCTTTTATATTAACTTTAATTATCATGAGAACAATTTTTAAGAGCTATAGTAATCAAACCCATTCTGAAATGAGGAGTTCTGGCTTAAACCTTTAGATGAAAAATGTGTCTAAAACTAATTAAAACATCAGTCCTATCATTAATGTAAATGTGTCATCGGTGCTTTTCCCAACATTTGCTTAACACTCTTCAATATGAGAAAGAAAAAAACCACAAAATTCTCGCAAACAGGAAACCACTTTATTACATTCGCAACACAATACGAAGATATTCATTCTCATTTCGAGCGAGATTCCCCATTATCCGTTTACCGTCTTCATACAATAGTGCTGTGAATAATAGACACAGAACAGAGATATAAATCTTTCAATAATCTATGTTCGTCCGATATTTATTTATGACGTGGATACCGTATCGTGATGTCTGCTGGTCGGGTGTGTGTCTGTTTTTTTTTTTCCCCTGTAGATACAGTAACAATGGTTGGATGATTTATAACGTCATACAGCCGGGAAGTGAAAGACGTACTGAATGCATAGGCGAACGTAGGCGAGATGATACGATTTTTAGTTCGCCTTATGTTAATGCTTGACGATGTTATCTTTTGTATTGTTGACGATTTTAGAAGCGTTTGTAGATTCCTTGAAAATCTAGCGATTTGGATAGACACTGATGTACTCTACTTGTTTGTACTGTATCAGATGTATATCAACCACATTGTGGTAAAGCAGTTTTATTAAAAAAAATTTGACAGGTTGGCAAAAATATTTTTTTATTTATATATGCAATATCTATGTATTTCGCTCATGGAAAGCATGGTTAGTAAAAGTTTATGTATATGGAATATTTGTGAACGGATTTAATTTTTTTTTTACGGAACTATATTATACAAAGCTTTAGGTCGTTATAATTTTGAAATTGTTTAGAAAGTATGCATATTAATTTTTTCATACCAGACTATTGTCATATTTGATAGTCACCCAAGTATGAACGAACGACTTGGTTATGTCTGAAGATTCTGGAACTGAAAAGTGCCTTTTCACCTATGTTGTTTTCTTTACATGTATCTATGTACTTTGTGTTAGAAATCTAATCATTGTAAATATATATTTAAGGCTCCGTCGAATGTTGACCCTTTTAGTGTACATGCGGAATGAATAATTTAATTTGCATTATGCTCTTTGGGGATTTATTTGGGATGACTCTTCCAGCAAGTACAATAAAAGTATGATTCTATAGGAGCTGTTAGTTATAGGGATTTTTCATTATCTCGTTGCCATTACTAAGATTTGTCATTAAAAATATGGCAACATGGAACATCAGTTTCTCCGTACGTTTATATTGAATTATATAATGCTCCGGTGCATTAACGGGATATGTTACTATATCCAATGCATTAATCATTTTCTTTTGTAACTAAATAATAAATCGATTCTATAGTAATATTGATGTAACTGAATGTCGCTAAAAACCGCCCAAAAAATACGACAACCGCACGTTAGGTTCAAACAGTAAATCTTCTCGAACAGACGAAGAAATAGAAGAAACCGAGCCGCCCACAGAAGAAGCAGAAGACGTTACGGAAGTTACAGAAGATTACACTGTATCCGGATCGATACTGCCACTAGATTTACAGCTCAACGACACGAGCAGAAATATATTTATACGCTATCTAACACGTAAGTTGACTAATGTACCCGTATTCTGTTTCAGAAGCCTTCCGGATCTTCTGTCGCTGCAGAACGAAAAATATTGCATATTGAATTGCGCGAAGTGCTAAATAATTCTAATTTAAACAAAGTCGATTATGTTATTAAATTCATTTTATATTCAACTGAAAGATTTTCGTACTATTTTATTATTTTTATGGTTCAAGAAGATACTGTGCGAATAAAATTAAGAATGTGATGTCTCTTCTTAGTAGTCAACGGTTGAGAAATACTTAGTCAAAATCTTGTTAGTAGATCTTAGTAAGTACCTCGCTAAACTGACGTGTTGATGATTATATTTGTTTACACGACTTGTAATGGAACAATATACATATTTACATATATATCTCAAGTCATACTTAGAGTAAGACGTGTCAAAATAGAGCCATGCGATAAAATGTACATATCTTGATAAATGATTACAGTTACTTGTCAAAAAAAACCAATATCCAATACTTACAAAAAACAAACGAATAACTGTAGCTACGCATTCACAGATACACTTTTAGACTGACTGGATATTGGTTGCCATGGGCATATGCAGAGCGTACAGACCACACCTAAAATAGCTAACTTGCTTCATCATATGCCTCATAGAATCGAACCTGGGAGCTTTCTATTTTAAAAATTAGGTAATGAAACTCATAAAAATTATCATTATAATGAACAAGTAATATTCGTTTTTAAATAACCTGCTGTTTCAAATGCCTGAGCACTTGTTTGACTTTTCACTGAATGACATTGAAGAACGTAAATGTTAAAGTCATTGCGTCTATAGGCACGAGGAATTTTATGTAAGAATTAATATTTTTATTACTTCAAAAAGATTTTATTTTTTATTATTAGTCGACCATTTGTCATTCCACTGTTGGAATATGGGTCTCCTCTCATATTGAGAGGGTTAAGGCCATAGTCTACCACGCTGGC
>DWJK01006398.1:0-10503 GCA_018248815.1 Croniades pieria auraria | reverse complement strand
CGCCATGTTGTATGATTTACGCGCGAAAGCACGACTTTTGACAGCTGAATTGATATCCGCCATCTTGCTTTACGCCATATTGAATTCTGTTTTAAATTTTAATGTGTTAATATTTTGCGTTTTGCTGGTGATATCTTATTTCTAAAGTCATTGTGGTTTGTGATTTTAATATTTTATACACACACAAGTTTATTTAATTTCCACCTCGTCTTATTTTTTGATGAATTGAAATTCCGAATGAAAATATTGTATCACGAAACATGTTCTGTGTATTATGTGCAGATAAATCTTTGAATATTCTATTTTGGATTCTTGTACGAGTTACGCGGATGAAAAACTGAATGGACGTATTCCCAGCCTTAAAATATTATGTAAGAAATTCAAAGATATGACCTCAAAAAAGTACCACAAAGGTTTTCAACTTAGATAAAGTAGGAGGTAAAGTATCTTAATAAACATTTCGCTTTAATAAGAAAAAAATAGCATTGAAACAATTATCTAGCAACAAAACCAAATTATCTGAAATGTTACCTGAATTTTGAAATCCCTCTACGTTAGATACCAACCTATTTTTTGTAATTTAACATTACATTTTTAATACAGCTAGTTGTTTTTTGGTGCCGAGCTTATGTTGTATTTGCGGACATATTGAGAGTAACTGTTTCAATTATTAGATGTTGGTCACTCATGTCCATATATTGCAACTCCATTAAGTGGCCAGCACACTCTCGTTGCTTCTATAACCGGATGATAAATCCTTCAAGATGAAAATGAAAGAAAACAAAATATATTTTATGCGGTCTGCCTAATCTTGTCGTAAAGCGTAACTTTGCGTTATTTATTTTCGACATGTTCTGGCTAAAGCGCGTTATTGGCACCGCTGACATGTCATGTGACATGTCATGACGTGGAGGCACTTAACTAAGGTATCTTGCGCGTCAAGTACAAGACCTCCCGGTAAATGTAGTGCGTGGGCATAGAGTAGACGGTCAGTGGTGCAACTGCATACATAAAGACCGCAAAATTGTTTCCCATGCATAATCTCTGTTACTCTATATCAGTGTAAGCTATTTAAGAAATATATTTCTCCACAATTTAATTAAAAATTTTTTTAATGCTTTAAAATTAGCTTAAGCTATCAGTTGCTAATTTCATTGATATGTATAATGTAGTACTGCTTAAATTGTAAGATTCACTGCAATTGGTTACCGTTGGAACCAATATTAAGCGTGTAATGTTGGGTATACGATATATTTTAGCCTGTAGTTCATCCGAGTTTGCAAAACAACATTGTGAAACGGTTATACAGAAAACTGTTTAATATTTATTGAAACAGTACTGATATATTGGTAACACCAACTAATAAAATTCAGTTTTGAACACACAGACATGAAAAAAAATTTAAAATTATCAAAATAAAAAACGATAAATATGTTGGTAATAATTTCAGAATTATATGTATATTGAGTGATATTAGTACATTTGTATGAAAAAAAATTTAACCACTGAAAGCAAATGTTTAAAAAAAGAACAGTACAGTGAACATCGATGAAGGAAGATTCGTTGACATATCCATATACAGTATAGAGCAAATAAAGAGGTCATGTTTCAGCCAAGATGAGTTGCCTAACATAGTAACATAATAATTTCCCAGTCACCGTACCTTTGTTACTATGAACACAGCGCTTACAGAAGAATTAGATTCCGTCCCAACAACGTCGTGGCGGTTTTGTACAGCTTGCAATTAGTGCGTGCTTTTTTCTGTATAAAATAAAAAAGAGACCGCATACAGAAAAATTTGCAATTTTAAAAGCCATAAGTTACGTGGCAAATTTGTAATTTCTTATATCATTAGACTGCTGTCATCACGTACATGGCCCAATTTTAGTCTCTTATATCAATAAAGTGCCACGAGTTTTTCTGCCAGTAACCTAACAGGCGACCAAAAGTTATAAATTATGATTAAAACATTGAAGTTTATTAAGTATATCTATGTATCATATAATAATAGAACAATCTAGATGTAATAACGAAGTTTTTCCAAATCCAACATTCCTCTCATATTGTGTCCAAATGCATCAGAAATAAAAACGCCAAGCAAATTTAGAAACCTTGCGCATTGTCCCTTACAAAACACTTATTACGTTCACTAAAAGGATATCCTCTGTTATATTTATTACTCTTTGTTTCTCTTACTCCATTTATCGAAAGGTTTAAAGCCGCGATAAGAGACATGATTCATAAAGGGAGGTTTATTTTTTCGTCAAACGTACCCGCCGTTAAGTAGAGTCCTAGCAGCGAGGAGACAACGGCTCTGGCGATCCGCCGGATATAGGACATTTTAAGTTAAAACGATAGTACGTGGTATTTTTTTGAGCCTAGAAACAAGTGGTAAATACTATAAAGTAATGCTATATGTTATATTCAGGAGCAACCGCTGTTGTTCGCTAATTATGGATTATCCATTGCACATTTGCAACTCTACATTTATGCTGCCTAAGTTACTGCTTGTTTATTTATTTATAAATTTCATCTATTTAGTATACACGGTAAAAATTTACCAGTAAACGATTAAATTGCAACGGTCGTATAGCCACGATTATACGAGTAGGTGAAGACAACAGTTACAACATGAACGCTCTATCGATTGTATATAAATATTCGGATCGGATCGAATCGGATATAAATAAAGTTGAATAAATTTTTACTATACAATACAATACAAAATCATTTGTTGTTGTGATAATATTTAAATGTGTGTCATGTTTCGCTGCCGTTAACGCATAGGTCGCAACCAGTCCACATGCCTCGCTACATACTTATTCCATCTAAGAGTAATGTAAGACTGCTTTCTAAGAGATAAAGAAAAGCCTTTTTGCCGTGCGTAAAACACGTTGTGTTCTATAGAGTCAATTTGTACTTTTACCTAGTAAGAGATGTTGCAATAAAGAAGGAAACCTTTTTTAAATATAAATAAAACATTTAATACGGAACCCTAATGAACAGAACGATATCCCCCTTAACATTTTTCAGCCGTAATCGGCCAACGACCCCGGCTAAGTGCGCCAGAACTGGGCGTAGTTTATTGCTGTGTCCTCAAATACAGTAATATTCAATATAATAATATTGCTAAGGAATTGTGTTTGTTGATATGTTATCTGAAACTGAAATACGAAAAAACAATTGTCATTTATGTAGTATGGCAACACGTGAAAATCACTTAATTAAATGTTTTGTTCATATAGGCACGTATATAACATTGTGTTTTTAATAAGGGGTAGGCAGAAAAGTGTAGTACAATCGCACATTTCACTAGTTAGGTTTACGTTCCACCGTGGTGAGTTAATTGCCATACACCGTGCACAGATCCAGATTCCCAGCCCACGACCCAGGACCGAACCCAGGACCGCTCAACCAGCAGTCAGTGTATTTTGATATAGGTAATTATTTTTTTCTGAATACTTAGTTTTTGTTAACTGTTAAAAGGTTACCATATAGGAAACAATCTTACCTAACTCTACATAGCAACACGTTTATATATTTATGTAGAGTCGGGTAGAAGTTATGGTTTCGATAATTAATGAAAGTGGCGTTCTCTTTTTTTAGTATGCAAATATTTGGAAACGAAAATAAATACGTCATAATTTATGAGATGAGGTCGGAATGTAGGTTCAAAATCTACATAATATGAATAAAGCATTGTGTTCGTTTCATATTCACTTCAGTATTTTTCTGTTACACGTTACCATCAAAATTCTACTGCTCACGGAGCAATAATTGATGCGGAAAGAAGGTCATTTTGTGGGGGTCGCATCTCGGTACCAGTATAGGTCTCCCTTTATCAGATAATCTGACGGTTTGAAGAAGTAAGATGACAGGAAAATGCAGCTGGATTAAAAGGTTCGGGTACGGGTGGAGTAACACCTAATAGGAAAGGTCTATGTCCAGCAGCACCTAATAGGGGAAGTCTATGTCCAGCAGTTAGTGTATAAAGGCTGATGTATGGGATAGTCCAAAAAAAACAAGTGTTTGTATAAAAATATATTTTTATCTACTTTATCAATTGTCTGATTAATATAACACATTAGTCTATTTTAATATCAGATGGTCTCATTCAAGCTCATATTGTGCGACTCACTTTCATATCATAAATGCTACCTGTATTTAAGAAAATATTGTTCGGTACGAGGGTGAATGAATCATCTTTGGAGTGGCTAATTTGTCTGAATATTGCCAAGCAAACAACCATCTTTTGTATCACTGTGTACCAATAGTGAAATATTGTAATTTTAGTTACATTTTCTATCCCCTACATAACTTAGGACGTAATTTTATATTATATTGTAATTTCATAGTCCAACGATCGACCGGAGTGACTTCTGCAGAAAATGAATGTTTTCTTAAAGCTCTATACAAAGTCAAGAGTGCTTAACACAACTGCGAGAAACTGATTGAGAGTATCCTTATGGGATCTTTGATAAAAGAGAAGAGTACAATAATGAGGTGGGTCAGTCTTTAGCTTAGAATTTAAACTAATAATGTCTTAAAATAATTTTGTTTATACTTTAGTCTGATGTTCAACATCATCATCATCAGCCTGCTCCCGTTCACTGCTGGACATAGGCCTCTTCAATGGCACGCCACTGAGCTCGATCTTCTGGTCTGACGTTATAACACCTAAAACTGCACAGTGCCTGGTAGATAGTCGTAAGACAATTTAACTCCTTTTACAAAAATCACGCATCATGCATACCTATATTTTATAATTCGAATACTTACTTTCTGATATTTAAATGCATGGCAATCAGTCATACTCCCTACCTGAGGGTGTGGGTACCGTCGTCTGTAGAAATTTCCAACATCAAAATCAATAATGGGTTGTATGCCTTGCAGTAACTTTTAAGCTCTACGTTTGAAAAATACCATGTCATAGCGTACTATAAACATCGCCAAAAGATTCTATCTTCAGTTGCATTACAAACAACAAGAAACCTATTCTAACGCCATAATACATACCATCACACGTAACATTAAAACATTTACTCACACAAGCCAAACACACTAATCATCTCTCACTTCATTCTGAATTGTAGACACATAACCATGAAGCTGGAACTTGGTGTAAGCTGATATCTTATTTAAAGTCGACTTTGAATTAAGAGCTAAAAGTGCTAATAATAATAATTCTAAGTCTAAGTATAGAGAATTTTAATTAAGCACGCGAATTGCACACGAGACCAGCCACACTAGAAATTGTGTCGCGGCTATCGATGCCCGCCTCTCTGAGGAATAACACAGTCTCAAGATTGCGGGGTAAGTGTAACACGTACGTGCGCTCGTGTGTGTTAGTGTGCGTGCGGGTGTGAGAAATTAAAAATTCAACCAGGAATATTTTAATACAAATAGGTAGAGTTGATACAAAATGCTTCACTTAAAGGTAAAAAGTTATGTTATACATCGGTTAGCTGTTTGCGATTACGAGTATAATATGTATAAGCTGCTGAAGGGCTGAAGAATGTGTATTATCAGACTATTAAAGTTTCATCAGTTGTTTAGTGACTATTTGAGTTATATTTACATGTAATGAGGTCAGATTCTGAGATTTATGTGTTTTGTAATATTCTATATAGCAGGGAAGAATGTCTTCCCCTGGATCGTACTTATAATGTATTCTTTGATCGGATAGTGTATGAATTAATATGCCATAACCTTAAGTATAGTCATTTGCGGTCGCTCTTGGCACAGAAATACCCATTTCGTAGACAAATATTTGGTTGCCGGTAGAACAGCTACTTATGGGTGCCGTTTGCTGCTCTTCACTAAATCAAAAATTTTATGTAATTAGGGACTTACAATAAAAAAAAAATTGTTTTTGACGTAAATGATTGAACACGTACTTTAGAGTGAACAGTACAATAAATAAATTAAACTCTTTGTTTTCATCATTATTGTTTCTTTCCTATATATTATTTTCTTCTACTTTTGTTCATTTTTGTTTCCTTTTTCTTTATCCATGCCTTTTTCTTACTCTTTTCCTTCTTTTACCTTATGTTTTAGTTCATACTCACCGGTACGATTTACCGAACTGCGGGTGGTAGAAATTAACGAAAAATGATTTTTTTTAAACAAAACGAAAAAACCTAATATTAGACGCGCCAAAAAAAATGACCGTAGCTTAGAGGCGCCGTCAAAATCGTCATTAAAATCGGTCTGTTGATAAATAATGCAGATTCTATAGTTGTATATCACCTTTTTCACATATTACGTCATTTAAAATTTATAGGAAAAATTTTATCCGATTCCAGAAAAATTGTTTTACTCAGTCGCAATCACTACTCATAGCAGACGTCGGCGCAATATGTCAGTAGAGGGCAGCACTAGAGTTTAATTTGGTGTTACCAGTACAGAAATAAATTACCGTTTACTGGTAATTCTAGAAGTGGTACTATTTTAATGGCGATTTATTACCATGGACTCTCCTATAAATAAAACTATATTTATCGCAATTGTATGTTACATATGCAGTGTGAAGTGGTTAAGCATTTTTATTTCCCAGCCTTCTAATTCGTGTCAGAGTTGCTTAGATAAACGAAAGTTTCGATAACAACTAATATTTCAATGAAGGGTTAAAAGTATTGCATTGAACACAGCTTTAAGATCTCAGAGGTAGCGGTGGGCGGCGTCGCATTATACCGCGCATAAACAACACAGCTATTGACTTTCCTTAAGGAGCACATCTAGTTACAACAATGTAAAGTATTATGAAGTTTCTTTTTGAAATAACTCCAATGATTGTGTTCATGTAAATAAAACGAATTCTCAAATGTTCTCTGTATACCGTATCTGTAAATTAGTACGAAATGTTACTAAATCTATAAATCAATTATATTGAAGATAATTTTTAAGAAGAGAGATGTGTAAAATACAATTTTCTTCATATAATATTAACATTAAAAATCACATTATCAACTAGGACTATAGGGATATTTCGTAATACTGACTTTATACACAAGTTTTTAGTGTTATGTTTTTTTAATTATATGGTGTAGGTGGATTGTACAGAACTATTTACCATCAATCTATTATGTATTATCATGAAGTTTTCTTCATTTATTCTTGAATTATAGCCAACTATGTCATCTTTATTAAACGGTGCTGTATCCTTGACTATAAATTTATACTTGGATAATAATGTCAAAAAAGGTCAAAACCTGCACTATGACAATCAGAGAGCTGGTGAATATTGTCTACATTTATATATACATACATATTTATAAAGAAATTTTAACACACAGATGCAGAACAGAACTCACTTAGCACACAGTATACGTATTTATCCTAGGTGGGGATCGAACCCACTATCTTCGGCTAGCGGTTCGGTTTATGGATTAGACCTATAGGCACAACAAAACCAACGTCTGCCAAGTTTGCGGATACCAACATTGACAATTTTTATTCTTTTTGACTGGGCGTAAAGGAATAATTATAAAATGCTACTAATTCTGTAAAACTAAATGGTGTAAGTTGAACATTTCCCAATGTGTGGAAGCGATGTATATTAAGTGAACAAATTAGTGAATTAATGAAGAGCCGACAGGTGCAAAATAAATATGATTTTATTGAAGTACTAAAGTATCGAGGTGTTGACGTATATTATGAGTATATATACGTAATAATGTGTGAATTTTTATTACGTAAATAATTTAAAAAGTCGTATGTAAATTCTCTAAACCATTTTATTAGCAGAAGAATTTTCTACAGAGGGTCACTATTAAAAACAGGTACTATTACAACATGGATTCCCAACAATTCTCACTGGTTGATAACTTACAAAACACTATTCTGTCGTAAGATTCTAGCGCCAAAGATTATAGAAAAGTTTTTACATGAATATATATTAAATATAGAGACGTTTTTGAAATATCGAATTGACTATTTGAATCTGTATTACAGATTGTATTTTCAAAGTACCCGCTTTATAGAACCCGCTAGGACGCTACAATCTTAGGTGGCCAAATATTATGATGTGAAATAAAAAAATCATGATACGATGTACTAAGTTAGAACATACCATAAGATATGAGTATACGAGACCAGTGCAGGCCAATTTTTCTTAACGAAGTTTCAGGGGAAAATGTATCTTACCAAACTTCATAAATATTAATGGGAACTTTGCTAACTTTCGTTTGTTTGTCGTCTTTACACATTAATAATTTATTGTATTATAAATGAAATGATAAACGATTTTTAAGTACTAATACCACTAAATAAATTACCATTAATTATTTAACAAAACATGTTATTAAATTAAACTCACCTTCCCGTCTTATTAATAACTGAATAGATTGGCTCAGAGCTGCGGTGACCGGCACTAAGATATATGTGGCTGCAGACAAGTACGCATCTCTCGTGCTCGCTTACGAAGGCTGTATATTTAAATTAACTAGAAGATGCCTTCTCCTTAAGCATTAATTATTTATGGCCGCCACCGAAATATAAATAACAAAGCATTCGTCTTTAGAGGATTCATTTATTTATTATAATTACATGTTCTTTTTTACATATATTTACATATTTTAAAGCTTGCTGGTACCGAAGCGTATAACTGAGAAATGAAAGTTTTAGATGTAGAATGTATTTAGTTTTTCCTATTTTTACTGCAATATGAATATTAAACATATCCATGAATACAAAAATAGGTGTGTTTTAATAAGTTGACGCACATTGCTGAACTCAGTAACGTTTTTATAACAACCTTGTTTCTAACAATACATAAAGACAAACACTTAATGTAATTATGTTCATAACAGACATGTGTTGGCCGGGAACTGAAGCCGGGACCCTTTGCGCGACATACTGACATGGTGAACTCTGCACCATAAGGGTCGTGATACAAGTGAAATGTTTTTAGAACTATACATCGAATTACATACGAATAGCCATGTATGTACATATGTGCACGTATATGCACCTGCATCTGCTTATTAAGTGTTCTAAAACATGTAGATATCCACGATGCCTAAGTTGAGGAATTTGGTAATTATCTTATAAGAACAATCTTTTACATATTTTCAACTTTAAATATACAAATTTTTATACATTTCAATTATGACAATTAAAAATCTCAAATATTAGAATTAAATAAAATGTTTCCGTGTCGGGGCGGAAAAAGATTATATCCTCCGATCCTATGTTGAGGGTGTCGTAAGAAGCAAGTAAACTTGGCGCTGGCAAATCGCAGTGTGGTGCGGCTTGCCTAGGCACGGCCAAATGCTCTGGCCGCCTACGGGCAGCAGCGTAGGTGGTACGAAAAGCCGTTCTCTACAATCCCCAACCCTCATGATTAGCGTGGGGATTATGGGTACAAACCCTTTGGCCTATGTTCCGCGATGGACTTAAGCGGATGATGATGAATTAATTAAATTACAATATTGTTGCCACGGACTGCCTCGTTACTGGAATGGTTGCAAGCGCGACTGCCAATCGGGAGGTCCTGAATTTAAATCCCGGGTCAGGTACTATTGGATTTTTCTAATTAAGAACTTCTAGTAGTGATTTGGAGTCTGGATCTGCGCCCGGTGTAAGGCAATAGGCTCACGACCTATTCCAGGGAACTTAAACGTAACTGGTGAAACGTGGAAGAGTACTACACTCCTCTGCGTATCCCTTCAATGATTACAGGCGTGATGTTACGTTTTTTTACAATATTGTACGGAAATTGTGTTTCTGCATACAAATTAGTTGTTGTAATTTAACATCAATATCACTGACTTTCTATCGTGCATATACATATATTTTATTATATGATGTCATAATCCGGTGTAAATTAATTAATAAAATACATGTATAAATATTTATGCGTAACATTTCGATTTTTAAACTCTACATCCAAACACAGCGCATATAATTTGTGATACATGTAACTTAATTATTATCAGTAAGTAAACTTAGTATCTTATACTTTACAGATTATTATATTTTATCCTCACTGCGTTTAAATGATAATATATTTCAGATTATACTTAGTCTGGCCACAAATACTGTTACAATTAAAAACAAAGAAAATATTACTTTTGAGTTTGGAATCTGTCATTTTTATACAATTGTTCATTGTGTTCTCTTATTTTCGCGACAATATATTGTAAAATATTTTGTGATTTTGAAATTGAGTGGGGTGATAAAGCGAACCGAAAGCTGTGATTTCATTACATAAAGTAAGTATCGTGCCAAATCCAATTTTTAAAATCCTTCACGCGCTTGATATTAGTTAAATGATTGTGTACCGGGCTATTGATAGGTACAATGAAACCTCCTCTGTTTGTGACAGAAAAAGTTCTGACATGACATGGTAGTCGTTCGTACACCGTGGCGGATATCTCACCGTATGGATACGAGTCTACGGGCCTCGAGGAACCCCTCTTTACCCCGGCAGTCTCGGGGGGTCAACTGCCCCCCGGTGATCTAAAAAGATCTGGCCATCTACGTAGTGTTCGTACGAAAAAG
>DWJK01006397.1:0-10503 GCA_018248815.1 Croniades pieria auraria | reverse complement strand
ATGGTGAGTGTCGAAAACATTCCAACCGCAGCTCCTCCAATTTAGCAATCGTCTGTCTTGAACTATGGGGTCTAACGTTGTCGTGAAGCAGCAGTAGGCTGGAGCAATTGATCAGTCTCGATTATTTAACGGCTAGCTTTTCTATCATGACTTCTAATTGTTGACAGTACACTTCTGCAGTAAACGTCTGGCCAGATCTTAGGTAGCTGAAGTGTATGACACCAGGACTAGACTACCAAAGGGTCACCAGTACGAGTACCTTATTCTGAGTCAACTTTCGTTTGGGACACGATTTGGCCGGTTCCCTGGGCTCAACTATTGTGATGTGCGTTTCCGATTGTCGCACAGGAACCACTTTTCATCACAAGTAACGACACGAATCAAAATTCCCTCGTTATTGTGACGGTTGAGTAATGTGACGCAGCACTCAACGCGTGTTTGATGGTGTGCTTCACTTAATTTATGCGGTACCCACTTATCGAGCTTTTTCACTTTTCCAATTTGTTTTAAGCGAATTAAAATTGTTTTGTCATTCACACCGAAGCCTGTCGCTAGCTCTGAAGTGGTTTGGGGTGGATCCGCTTCCACGATCACCTTTAACTCTTCATTGTCAACAAGGGTCTCCGGCCGATCACGGGGTTGGTTATGAAGGTAAAAATTTCCAGAACGAAAACGTTGGGACCAAAAGCGTACCGTGCTTTCTTATAGAGAAACTTCCCCATACACATCATTAATCCTTACTTTACTTGAATTTGTACTTCCAAACAAAACCCTAGATATTTGGGGTGAAAGTGGCCAGTTCATCAAAACGCTAATTTCATATGTGAGGGCCTAATATTACGTTATAATAGGTGACCAAATAGTAAATGACATTTAATATAACATCGATCTTTAGGGATAGAGTTTTTGGCACTCGGTACTCTATCTACACCATAAGGAATTTGGCGTGATGGTATAATAATAGTATGGCATATAATATATTCGATTCATACTCGTAGTAACGTATATGTCCTTCTTAACAGTCGTATAAATCCTTACTATTTATCGCATAGCTTTTATATTACCGCTTATTTTTAAAATATAGACACGCATAACATGCCGCCTATATCTCTTCTACGAGATAAGCAGAGAAGTGTAAACTATACATTTACATATTATACATACCTGTACACAGATAATAGTACATAGATAGAAAAGCCTTACATTTTCCTTCGCCAAGAACGAAATGGATCTGCAGCGAAAGAGCGATCGATCAATGGGGTTTAGCGTCGAACGGGTCGCATTAATCCGTAACCTAATTACATGGAATTAGAAAAGAAAAACCGACCGCGAGCCTCGCTCGGACGTAGTATTACGCGTTCGTCGATCAGACATGTCATTAAAATGATTAACGATAGACGATTTGACTTAGTTTAAAATTAGCATTTTTTTAAATATCATCAACATTTCGTCATCATCGACCTTCTTAAGTTGTACACTGCTGCACATGGAGCTACTCTGGAAAAGACAAGAGCAAATACTGGCGCTGGCAAGAGCAGGTGCTCGGCAGATTTCATAGGCAGATTTCGGCAAATAATTGGTTAATTTCATATGTAATGGAACCTTAATTAGATATTTAAGGTACGTATGTTTTATCACGACATTTTCATTCACCATTCCAACAAGGAATATTATTACTTGTCAATATTAAAACGCTCATAGTTTTATATAATCAGAATGGCGTGCATGGATTTGAACCCTAGACACTTGCAATGGGAGAACTAAAACCTGAAGCTCTAACACTACATTAATTTAACTTAATCCATTAGTATATCAAACTGTTCAATTATTAAACATTAAAAAAATTGTATATATTGACAAAAACAAACAATGTATCGCAACAAGGACACAATAAAACAAAAGACGAACAACCGCTTCAACAACTACTCCCAATCCCGAACACTCTCGTGTAAGTTCCGTCTACAGTTTGAAGTACACGTGGAAACTATCAAAACTATTAAATTTTCACATCGAATGAATACTTCCCGTTGTCTAACCGTACAACGTATCGTATCTTATCGAGCAATAAAACAAGATTACGATAATTTTTTTAATAGCTCGTTTCTTAACATATATTTAATACAGTCGTCTTTAATTCTTCATTCAACGCCAAATGTTAAACGTTGTCGTTTATCGACGAAACCACGCTACGAATGAATAATCGACGTGTCAGTTGTTCGCGTTACATATCAATAAGCATCGTTAATTTAGAGGCGAATAATTTCGTTCAGGGGACGTATAAAACTTATAAACTGACATGTCGTTTGCATGTACTTATGTATTTAAGTATAAAAATTACAGTCACCCAATCCCTTTGTGGTCATTACCAGGTCTCTTAAGGGGCAGACAGAGAACACAAAATTGAAAATACCTCAATCCTTACAGACCTGAATACGTGCTTCTTCCACATTAATAAATCCTTTGTCATCGCTCTGAAATTTTATGAGAATAATTCAGCCGCCAAATAGAAGCCGTCAATTTCAGCGTTGCGCTATTTCGATCGCCTTTACAAACGCGAGCCGAATGTCAATGGCACGTAAACGACGCGCGAGGTGCGCACGCGCCGGCCGGCGCAACTTCGCGTACAACCACCAACACAAGACCGCACACACACACATACGATACCGACCCTTTTATCGTTCAATTGTTGGCCATGGGTATACTCTCAGAATCAGAGGGTTAACGAAGACCTTAACCCTCTCATCTAAGAGACTAGGAAATCTGCCAAGGTAACAAACCAACCGCGGATTGACAGATTTCACAAGTGTTAACGATTTTTTCATACAAATACCCGTTGCCGGTTATTGTAAAGATTGTACCACACAACTTACGCCACGCGAATAGCCATAAACAAACAGTTGTGTGTGTCTGTGTGTGTGTGTGTGTGTGTGTGAGTGTTAAACAAATGTAATCGGGAAGTTGATCGAACTCGTTTCTGTTGAAACCTAACGTTGACGTTCCCTAAATGTTCAGTGAAACCATGATTTTATCCTGTTTCCAGGAGGTGTAAAACTAAACAGACTAGTCATTTTATCGACATCGATGAAAAGGGGTTATGAAGGAAACAGAACAAAACATTTTTTGAACCATATTTAACGAGTTCGATATAACAATGAAAATTTCCGGTCAACTAGCCGAAACATATTAAACACTGGAATATTTAACTGTTGCTTCATTGTCATAAATTTGTCACGTCTTTTAGGATACAATAAATTTCTTAAAATTCTTTATCGTTAACGGAAATGAAAAAAGCATTTATAGACAACCGTTAGCCAGCCAGTATCGATTTGCATTGGATTTAAAACTGCAAGTATAATTTTATTCTAACAAGATTGTGAATACATATAGAACAGTGTAGTCGTACTCTTTTTCCGACTCTTTTTATCCTCCTGCTGGGCACGGTTCACCTCTCGGAAAGAGAGTGTTAAGGCCATGCCGGTCAAATGCCGGTCGACAGACTACACACGCTTTAGAGAACTTTTTTTTTTGAATGCCTCCATAAATTCCAAAAACATTTCGAATAAGCAGATCATAGAGATTGGTTCAAAAATCTGTCGCAAAATGAAAAGCAAAAAAACATCTACCATCTTTGTTGTTTAATGTACAGCAGTCCACACCACCCAATATTACATAACGCAGTATATCGTCATGTAAAACCATCATTTTTCATGAAAATGTGATCACGCCTGTAATTCCCGAAGGGGTAGGCAGAAGTGTGTAGTACACTCCCACGTTTCACCAGTTACATTTAAGTCCCATGGAATATGTGGTGATAACATCATAATAAAATTTTGGAACACTAGAAGGAACCTGGGCAATGCAGACCACACAGATCCAAAACATATTATGAATACGAGTATACTCCATTCTTACAAACCTAACGTGCTTCTTCCATATTCGTCACTCTCTCCATATACGATGCTATATCCAAGCCTATATTACCCATGCAGCGTTTCCGACACTCTTCATGGACTATCTCGTAATCACAACTAGGAAACTAGCACACACTCGTCTTTTTCAAAGTAGGCCAACGCCCACTTGATATCTTGTTCAAACAACTTTGAATTCGCACGGCGAATAAGGCGCCAGAATGTACTTCCTACCCACGAAACTCCCAAAGCGAAGCTAGGATCTCATTCCACTAGTGAAGGCACATGAAACATACTTCATACAGTTTAAGTTGAAAGCGAATGTTACTGGATAGGCCGAAGGATGAATACATACTAATTTAGTATGTATGATAACACGTAAACCGAAAAATGCATGATACCATGCTAATATTAAAAATAAAACGTTAGAAAATATTTTTATGGGAAATTATTCAATTTTATTGATACTATAGAAGGATATGTTATTTGATTATGTGATAGATATTATCAATAGAGAAGAATAGAATTGTCTTTTTTTATGAAACATATCACGCCTGTTACATTATGATAAAGGAGCATTGGGTCTTAGCTGAAGCCCTTAGCTGAAACCCTTAGTTGAAGAAAAAGGTGTATAACACGTCCCCACCAGTAGTCAATGATCCTATAGGTGGCCACGCCCTATGTAGTGTCATCTGACAAATCGTTTTCGTTATATCACCGCGTCCGATCTTCAGCCGCTTCACATCGCTGTTTTCTAAACTACGTCCTAATGGTGAAATAACTTAATTCACCCTTAAGAGGGTGAGAGTGGTTAATATAAAGCCTCCACGAGCGAAGACACGAACGGGAAGCTAACGATACATATGGAGGAGTCGCCCGCGTTATAAGCAAAATAGAGCTGGCAATGTCTTGGTAGAACCATTCACTAACATTGAAAATGTCCACTCGATATCACTTATTTAAATCACGGCGTACCCATATCAATTTATTGTCAACAAGCTCAACGGTTTCTCTGTTCCCAGACGAGATTTTTCGCAAACAATCGACATGTACTGAAAAAAGCCGCGAATCATTCACACGCCAGCAACGCGCCCAAAGTAGGCCACGTCGCGTCCCCAGCGCCAAGACGACAGATATCCAAATAAATTTCTCTACACGAAATTATGACGCCAACGTGGATTTATACGGACCAAGGTGTTTTATTATAATTATACAAAGACTTTATTAAAGGTTTTGCGCCGAAAACGGGACGCACGAGTAGCAACCGAACCACTTAATCTGACTATGATTTATAGGTTTTCGTGGTTTTATCCCCTTATTTACATTATGTAAAAGAGTTCATTAACTCATTCTGTGAAGTACATTAATTATTATTATTATACGAAAGACATCAAAGAAAGGCTAATAATATACATAGATGTAGTATTGTGGTGTGTTTACAGAATGCTCCCAATTCTTAGATATCTACTAAGGTATACTTCATTATTTGCCAGTTAATTTCGATTATTTTAAATTAAGCAGTAACCGATTTAAAAGTTTGATAAAGCACTCAAATAACAAATTCGGAAAATAGTTTTGTATAAAAATGAAGCTATAAAATAGATTAGGCACATAAAATAAATATATATCTTCGCAGACAAACAAATAGGAATAACCAGTAACCGAGAGAATAAACAGTAAATAAACTATAAAATTCCGGAGTAGCTTACTGCATTTGCTTTTACGACTGCACTGCACTTCAATGGTGAGATTATAGGGGACTTAGGCCCTCTACACAGCGAGCGCGGTCAACGCTGCGTTTTAATTTCATAAAGAAACCGTGCGTAGCGCATTTCAGAACATGAAGGGACCATCTACATATTTTAACCTAGCTTTATAAAAATTAGTTTCATTAACTAATAATGCCATCTAACAATATCGTTTATTCTGGAATATCAAATGAAACATACGAAATACGAATTTTTTTGAATACGTTTTTCAATAATTATGGAGGTACGGAAATGATATGGAGGTACGGAAGTTGAAAAGCTGAATGGCTTACATGATATTACATGCGGTTAGAAAGTAAAATGGGAATATTACGCAGTTTATCAGACGTTCTTTAAGAAATTAGAATCGAATGGAAATCTTTCACATGGTGTATACTATAGAACACGTCAGCAATGCGCACGAGACAGAACGGCCGCGTTCACCGCTCTCGATGTATACAGTAACTAAAGATGATATTTCAATAGCTTTGTACCGGTCAGCATAATTACATATATACCCGCTCGAAGAGATAATGATGATTTATTTATAAGATAATTCGTATTATTTACTGAAGTGAATGATCAAGTGAACGATCAAGTGAACGATCAAGTGAACGATCAAGTGAACGATCAAGTGAACGATCAAGTGAACGATCAAGAGAATGATCAAGTGAATGATGGAATTTTAGATATGACGAATTAAAACTTGTCATTAGTATTTAAATACCCGTTGAAAATATATGATTACCATTCGCTTTATAACTGTTATTATGTATATATGGTGATTTAGATTCTGGGAATTTAAATTATTCAAACTTGGATTGAAACGCTTCGTTTCATCTGTCAATATTAATTTTAATATTATGACGGCAACGATGAACGTAAAAGAACATGACAGTTTTCTAAAGTTAGACATATTTGGCACCGAATGCTCTCTATCCACCCCGTATGGGACCTGTTGTAAAGATCATCATCATTATCAGCCTATTTCCGTCCACTGCTGGACATAGGCCTCTCCAACTGTAAAGACATAATTATGTATGCTATTTTAATGCGCCCATAAAATTTAAGTACTACTTGGATCATAATTATTTATTTACGTTTATAATTATTTTACTGCTGTAGGAAACGCGATGAAAGTACCGGTAAATGAAATCTTGATCGGATATAAACCAATCACTTTCTCGAGACACTGATTATTATCAGCCGGTGGTGGGGATAGTGACAGCAGAGACCTGCATGATTAATGACAACAATATCGGCTACCCGGCAACAGCTACGTACGGTGTATACTTCAGCAAATTCAAAAGACATCAAGCCTTGTGAAGTTTAACTGAGCTAACGAATATTATCCCTGGCTAAAATGTACATATTTATTCATATTTTGTGTTTTAGTAAAATTTTATGTATATGTCATACTCGTATGTTAGGGTGAGATGGAAATTTTTTTTGGTGAAAATTATGTTATTTCGTTTTTCACACTATTAAATCAGGGACATTTTGAAACTAGCAACCCCATTAGTTTGATCCGTATTAAAGCATAATCTAGTTTTTTTACAATTGCTCTGACATCAATTCATCAATGGTCGCCAAATAATAACAAATTTCACTTTACTACATACTGTTAAGTGTACATAAGAAATCTATCGATACATAGCTTATTAAGAAATCTAACTTTATATACTTATCAGGAGCAAAGTTTTAACTTGAACATTTCATTACGATCGAAATTTTTTCACTTTTTTAAATCATACTTCGAAACGACATTAAATATATATAAGGAATATAAGTGAACTGATGACCAGAAAAAAAAACGGCTAACCAACGCAGACTAACAGTATAAAACCATTTTTTACAAATAATGAAATGGAGCCAACAGCGACCAGTGACTTGCGCAACGTTACAGGTAGCTTTCATATATTCATAAAACCATGGTCACGCTGAGTGTCGAAATTGCAACGATGCTATCTGTGACAACAAAAGACTACACACACATACCTAACACACATATACCTAAGACACACATCTTATGTATTCACTTTACAGTGACATTATAAAAATAAATGGTAACGATTTTTCGATTTGCAAAATCTTTAATATATTATATTATTTACACTAAAACTTTTCATAGTGAAGAGAACCAACGAGCACGCAGCTGTAAGTAGTGACCGCTGGTATCCACGGACATGCGGAATCTGTCTTGACCAATGCCGTAGATATATAATTGTTGGGTTCAGTTAGTTTACGATAGTAATCATTGTTAAGAACAGCATCACGTCTTTCATAACTTATCAGATTGTTCATAATCTTTTTATCTTTACTTTTGTATCCTCCTAGATAGGCGGCGGAATATAGTACACTCCGACGATTCACCTGTTAAATTCTTCATCTCTCTATGGAAAAGGGGTCAGACCTATTCCTATAAACATCGGGCACAAACCGTTTATAACGATTGTTATCAAGCACTCTTAGTAAACGTTAATCCGGTCAGATCAAAAGCTGGTCACAGACGCGTTGCTACTCACGAAAATTGAGAACGTCGCCTTCTACATACACGTGAGCCTGCAGTCACACTCTTCAGAACGTACTGCTTCAATAACAAGTGGTTTACGGAACAAAATCCGTCTGGCATTCGTAGTCCGCACGATTCGGATACTATTGTTCTATCTTTAAACACGGAAGTTCTATACGGATTTCATAAAGACATTATGTCATATGAGAAAGACACACAAGACACGAGACATACTAATACATGGTATGAAGCCACTGCATCACATTAACCACTTTCATTATATCTATATAAAAAGGCTGATTTCACAAACGAATGCGGCATCAAATAATTTTTTCCGTTAGAGGTCACTCTAAAATGTGATAAAGCTTTAAAAGCTAAAACGAGAACCGTAACAATTTATTTTACTACGGTGCATTCAAAGTGTGGTAATGCCCTAATAGTTTAGACAAATACAATCTTCCTTCTCTTGTTAGTATCATTTGCCAACGGAATACCTGCGTTTACTGATAACAGCTCTCACACAATATGAACACTACAGTTGTTAGCCATTAAGCGGTCAGGACCGAAATACTCCCAAGCTATTTCCGGAACTAATCTTAGCGCTGATCTAGAACTAACTAAGCTATGCTCGGTTAGATTAGACTATTAATTAACTGGATTAAGATCTAGTTGAACAATTAGGATGATACTATCTGTGTCTATTTAACTTGGTACACGATGTCACGATGTCAATATCGCAGCTTGTAAAAGTTGACGTCAATTATATAAAAAAAATATTAGTTAATGGTCACATCTGTTGTAAAACCGATAACCGTTGGAGTAGACGTGTTCTGGAGTGGAGACTGCGTCTTCAAAAACGTAGCATAGGACGCCCTCCAGCTAGGTAGAGTGACGATATACGCAAAGTGACTGGCAGCAGTTGGATACGACGAGCTAAAGATCGTCGAGCTCAGTGACGTGCTATTGGAGAGGCCTATGTTCAGCAGTAGACGGAAAGAGACTGATAATGATAATGATGATATGAAAAAATGTCAACGGTTAATTTCTATATCGTGTCTTCTTTTAATTAAATATGTCTAGTCTATGATATTTAAAATCAACGTGAATACGTACTTGCTAGACAAGAATGCTACACCATAGGCCACATTTTTACTTTGGATAAGGCAAGACTATAGCCAAGTGCTGGCCTATACTAAATGAGTAATAAAAAGATTTGTTTTCCTAATCTTTTATCGTTCTACTGCAGGACAGGGATCTCCTCTCAGAAAGAAAAAGTATAAATAATGTATTTATTTATATGGTAAAAATAAAAATAATGTACCATCATCATTGTGACTGCCATAATGACCATTATCATTATTATCAACGACCAACATGGGTCTACTGCCGTACCTGAACCCACTGTCAATCCAGTCTTCGACTGAAAACTCTATATATGAAGAGATATTTCATATAATTGACGTTTCCAATTCGGCTAATTGTCTGCGTGCGACACCCCAGCGACGACATGCATCACGTGTTGTTATACTGAGCTTAATGCCTCATTGCATTACTACAGGAATTACGAAGATTTACATGTATGATGAAGATTTTATTACCAGCGCTTTTAATTCACTAAAATTTGAGGAAACTACTAAAACTACATTAGGGTTTCTCATACATAATGTCGATACATGCAGACAAAATTATTTTGATCGTATTACAAATCGTACATTAACTATAAATCAAAGGAATGATTTTATAACTGAGTGAAAGAACTTGCTGATCTTTGGATAAAAACAGTAAAATGTTAGTGATTACGTTTTATAAAAAATAACCAAAGTCGATACTGAAAACCTACCCTAAGAGACACCCTAACAGTTTATCTTTAGTATCACTTCCTGACAGCGTAAAAATATATTCAGCTTTTCCCCATAGGGGATAACATAGTAACATATATTTATAGCTGGAAACTCCCTTTGGAAAGTTAAAGAAACGTAACATCACGTCTATATTGCAGTTTCATACACTCTTACGATTCATCATGGAAAAGGAGGTGAGCTTCTTGCCGTACACCTGGCAAATATATAGACCCCGAACTACTACTAACAGCTGTACTTTATAATTATCAATTAGAAAATAATTCTTTATTAACATAACTTAGTGAATATTAATGTACCTATATTACTTGAATCATTTAAAAATGTATATAAATTAAAGTCACGCAGAAGTCTAGGAAAGAAAAATAACTATCATATTCACAAAAAGGATGGACTACTGCAGCCATACTCAAAGTGTGCTCCGCGGAGCCCTGGGGCTCCGCAAAGCCCTTGTGGGGGCTCCGCGAGAATACTAG
>DWJK01006396.1:0-10503 GCA_018248815.1 Croniades pieria auraria | reverse complement strand
ATATTAAAGCTCCGTCTGTGACGATTTTAATGTAGTGTACGAAGTTCATGTGAAATTGTGGAAATAACTTAGGAAAAGTCAGATATTGGCATGTTTGAAAGTAAGTATCACAGCTATATTTCTCGGAAGATTTAGGCAGTGCAGTGTAGTTCACTTCTTCAATTTCCAAGATTTGTTATACATGGGAGACAGACGCTCGACCGTTTCGACCAAACAAGAGTAGTATATTACATAGAGTAACGATATACGCAAAGTGGCTGGCAGCGGTTGGATGCGACGAGCTGAAGATCAAGCTTAGTGGCGAGCTGCTGGAGAGGCTTATATTCAGCAGTGGAACGGGTGTAGACTAATGATGAAGAGTATAGTTCGGACTAATGGGGAAGTTATAAGTCTCGGAAACCGGTGTGCATGTATTAAGAGAGTGAAGAATGTGGAAAAAGCAAATCAGGTCTGTAATAGAAATATTTGACACTCGGTACTGCCTACCTAGTAAAGGACCCGGCGTGATAGGTGACGTAAATACTTTACTCATTTAGTCAGCCGGTCCTAAGAAACCTTCTAAAAGAAGATGAAGAAGATAGAAGATTTCTTCTTCCACCTCAACTTACCTATCTACAGCAGGTGAAGTAGTACAGACACCACGGCGTCGGCAGGTTTTTTGAAACACTGTGACTGTGACTAACAGAAATGTGGGTTTTTTCGACCTATTCTAATAAATCTATGAAATAATCTTACTATTAAATGTTTCCTGAGTATTTATACACATGATTAAAAATGCACCGGCTTAACTCACGTACGTTTTTCGGGATGGCCCGACTAGGTTCGGACCTGTACGAGGTCCTTCCTCATGAGCTCCCGCCGCTTGCAGCGACGTCGCGACGGAGACAGAATCATTGTAAGATAAATATTATTTTCTTTCTATTGTATTTACTGCGTTTAGAATATTAAATATACATCTAATGCTGTCAGTAAAGAAAAACGTAACGTCACGCCTGTAATCCTGCAAAGGGTAGGCAGAGGAGTATAGTAGTACCGTCTCGGGTTTCACCAGTTACGTTTACGTCCCATGGAGTAGCTGGTGAGCCTATCGTCATACAACGGGCACAGATCAGACTCCGAGTCACTACTAGGAGTTCTAAATTAGAAAAATCCAATAGTACCCGACCCGGGATTTGAACATAGGTCAAGCTAAACATGCTTTGCAGTCCAAAAAAAAATCTAAATATATCTAAGTAATTCAGTCCCACTAGCATTATATTTAGAAACTTAAACACTTAACGTTGAACGTTTTAATTATTCAAAGCTTTTAGGCTTTCAAGGAATTCGGATAATGGGGCTTGGAACATTTTTGTTTAGGCTGTTTAGGGTTAGTTTACAAAAAGTGTATCAAAAACAGCTGTTATAAAAAAAAACTTAAATATGTTTATCTAGCCAAAGTCTGTCGCTTCGTTAACTATTAACGAGGTATGAATCCACGCTTTCTTAGAATTTAATTAAATTAAATTTCTTAGAATTAAAAATATTTGGCTTCAGAAGCTCATAAAAGGTGCAAAGAGATGGATACGATAGACTCGCCCGTTGGTCTAGTGGGGTTAGTGACGGTGACTGACCTAGTGTTGTGGGTTGCTTCCTTTTTAACGTAAATATTTATTCAATGAACAAAAATATTTTTTTGCTTCGCTGTAAAATTATTCATAAAGATATGTATTTAGAAATAACTAACTTGATATCTACTTTGGGATCTGACCCTGTTTGGCCGTTGGTGAGACGTGTCAAGATTTGGTGGGTAAATAAATAATAAAAGGGGACGAAATGTAGGTTTCAGTTTTTTTAATAGGCTATTGTGAGAGTATCCTATCAGATCTAATATAGGACAAAAAAAACGATAATAGTTAGAAGTTTGTCTTTAGAGTTATTCTTTGAAGATTTTTCTTAAGATTGTCCTTAGAGCGTCATAATCCGGATAGTATAAAAGTATTTTTGTTAGTCAAATAACTATGTAGTTGCTTTACTTTTAGTATAATTCATTAGTACAAGAATGCGATTCTTATACGACTCTGTAATAATCTAATGAAATCGCACCACAATATTACCAATGCTTTCAATAAAAAAACTGTTTCCGAACAATAATGCGGTATGCTGTATATTTCGATTGAAATATGAAATTATAAAACGATAAAAATCCTACCGGTAAAAGTTCTAACAACTTATTGTGTTCTCGTACCATAACTCAAACCTGTTATAATTCGACTTTGATAATGAGACGTAATCGCCTGAAGCGTCTTGTTAAATAAATTACGAGCGAACTTCGCGGCGGTGGGGCGCAGCGAAGCGGACTTTTCGCGTGCGTCTTCGTACACATTACCACGGTTTTGGGTAATAAAGTTATCCATGTTTTTGAATATTATTACAAAGTTATTCATATTTGTGATCGCGTAATCCGACGTTTGAATGATTTAAACGTTTGTCCAACGAATGTGATTTGTACTTAGAGGAGAGATTTAAAGATTTAGTGTTTTTGGTTTGCTTACAGTATATTGAAACAAATGAAGGTCTAATCCAGGTCGGCATTCAACAGACTTGATTTCCACTGCTGATGTTGTTTCTCTTTCAGCAGTCGATAAGAACTGTGTTAAGAATTAAGTCCTCATTCAGCTGTTGTAAATATAGTCTACAAATATATATGGGACAGAATATACGAAAATACTTTTATTGACATACTTACACATGCTTCAATACTGTACAAAAGAAACAAAGAATATAAATAAAAGGAAAAGTCGATTTAAATGAGGGTAGAAGAGAATATAAATAGTCATAAATATATAATAACGCCTCGATTGAAACGATTAGCGAAGCCTACCCAGCACTCGTGTTATAAATTTTAGAGCTGTATTGAAATTTAATCAAGCACTATAGCAGTGGTCCATTCGAGAGGCTAGGCCGAAAATGGATGTAATTAAATTTTATTAGGTCGACTCTAATCCACTAATAATATCAGTAAAATGAGAGTCCATACATTTTGAAAGCTAATTGTAAATTCTTATATATCATTTATATATTTGTATGCTACTGTTCAGTTCAATCATTGCATTGCTATTTTGCAACCATATGTTGTATGAACACATTGTCTTGCGGTATAAACCGCTTGAACACAGGATAAAAGACACGTCATCATAACCATATTTTTTTTATGCCACCATTGGACATTTGTCTACTTTCAGAATATACGAGTTAAAGTCTGCAACGCTGGTCACGTATGGGGTTCCGGACAGAAACCCTAAAGAGCGTTATGGAGCGCTCTAAGATGTGCGGGTTTCGGACGAAGCGATTTTCTTCATTGTTTCTGATGCGGGCGACCAAGAAGAGGAACACCCTATACGTCCGGGCTTTTCCAAAAAAACTAGATTAGGTACCTGCTAGGCAAGCATACTACACCTCAGGTCGGGTACCATTAGGTTTGTCTAACTGTAAATAGTAGCTTGGAGTCTGGATGTGTGTGTTTATTGTTTTTCGATACGCTCACGCGGTAATTCCATGATGGGAAGTATATGTAATTAACAAACTGATACATTTTGGGAGTGTACTACACTCCTCTGCCTACCCCTTTGGCAAATTACAGGCGTGATGCTATGTTACGTTGGTCTTATTTTCCAATGTCATACAGTTATTAATATACAAACGAATTAAAAAAAAGCGTATTTATCTAATTTAATAAAAAATTTATTCTAATTAGAGATATTGGTTGTAATTATTCTCTCAAGAAATAGGGTATTTTTTATGTAATATCTAGTAAAGTTCGCTGCGACCGTCTGCAAAACAATCAATTCATTGACAATATAAATAAAAACGATAATATGTAAATACCAAATATTCCCAAAAGAAAATCTATTACAGTATCATCGAGCGATCTTTACGCACGTTTTATTACGTAGGAGAAAATCTTGTGGCAAAAAGATGAGAGCGTTTATTTGTTCAGACTAATGCACATTTTATGCGGACCCGGTTCTCGTGAGTGGCGTGACATCGGTGCCGGCCAAAGTGATGAGTAACAGCGAAAATATTATTCGTTAAAAAGCTTTAAAAATGGAACATTTTGATAACAATTATACCAGTAAATTAATACGTTTATTGCGCCTATTTAGTTTTGGAGAAGCTTTTGTCACATGATAAACAACTTCTCGTGAAATTTAAGGAAAATTTGCAGATTTTTACGACGTGGAGTTCAGATATGGTTTGGTTAAATGACATGTTTGTAGCGACATTTAATATGAAAGTGGATTGTTTTTCTCAAAAGCATATAAAAGAGCAGATAAAGCAAGACTGTTATCTACTGAATCTCCATAATCATCTATTATATCTTTACACGCAGACCAATAACTCTTACGGTAACATGGTAAACGAAAAAATCAGAGAATATGTTTAAGATTTAACAGTCAAAAAAGATCTTATTCCTTGGACCTTACTGACAAACAAGAGAATAGACCTCGTAAAGTTTGCGTCATAAATATGAGTGGGAAAAGATTTCCGCAACAAAAGGGATTTCTCGCTACAATTGACACGGGCCACCACAAAATGGGGCTTATATCAGCTACGTATTCGCTTTTGGAGCTGTAATATGATTATGGTTGTAAAACTCCTTAAATATTGCTTTTTTTTGTCCAGAATTTGTGTCTTGCTTCGGAGCACCAATCCGCTATTTCTATAATGGGGAAACATTTTTATGAACCTAAAAAATTTCGCATAAAATTTTAATACCAAAAGAGAACTAAATTTGCATTGTGAAATCAAAGCGATTATGAATTGATTTTTCAGAATACAATTTAATTTAATGCAATTCTTTATTTATGGTTTAAGGTTTAAAACTCGAAGATACATATATTATTTATGAATTTTTTCGATCGTATCTTCACGTTTTGCCTCGTGGTCATTAGAAGACTGCAAGTGGCAATTTATGGCAAGTTTAATGATATTTTACAGGGAGAAATTGTAAGTAATTAGACGTTCATTATTTTCCAGTTTGTTTGATAAAAATGAACCCAATTCTTTACCTTCTTCTATTACTGTAATGCCGCGAAGGCAGGAGCTATCAAATATTAATACAAATTACTTGTCGCATAATAATATGAGCGGGTTTTTGGTTTTTCTATAAGATCCCGTTTTGATCCCACGGTAACAAGCACTGAACTTAATTGGTTATTTCAATTAGAGTGTTAGCGGTTGGGGTCAGTCGGGAAACTGTGTCACGCCACAAATTTAGTTTTAAGCCTGAAGCATCAGGCTACTAATAAAGAATTATGTTTTTAATACATTGCAAAATAACAACTTTATAACACAATGGAAAAAACAGGGATGATCTAGTGGTTAAGAATTACGACTCCCACTTCAGATGTTTGGTGTTCTACCCGGGCGCATACCTCCCTACAAAAATATGCACGTTTTGAAATTAAATGTATGTTCATACATACATATATTCGCGACAAGTCTCTCACGGGGTAGGCACCTAATTTTCAAATTAAACATACGTAAAATCACGCTTGTAATCTCCGAAGAGGTAGGCAGAGGAGTGTAGTACACTCTCACGTTTCACCAGTTGCGTTTAAGTTCCATGAAATAGGTCGTAAGCCTATTGCCATACACTGGGCACAGATCTAGACTTCGAGTCACTACTAGAAATTCTAAATTCGAAAAATCCAAGAGTACCCGACCCGGGAGTTGAACCCATTACCTACCGATCGGCAGTCGCGCTGCAACCACTCCACCAACGAGGCAGTCAAATTAAACATCTTTGGTATTAACGTTGAATAAAAATATCGTGCGGAAACCTGCATATCTTCCTCTACACTCCCACCATCAACTTTTAAAATTTTGCGTCCCACCATGAAATATCTATGATCACATTTATGTGACGATGAAATAATCTCCTTCCAGTTTTAAACACGAGTTCAAATACATATTTATAAAGGGTAATAAAGGGTTGTGTTCTAAGACATGGTAGATATTCTACTCAATAGCTCTCCCATGAGAAACCTCAAAACTTATGAAGTAACCACAAATTATGTTACATTTTTTTATTTAATTAAAAGAATGCAAGAACTGTTTAAACGGTATATTTGTTTGTACGGTTAATAAACACAGTAAAAATTTCTCCCAGTCTGTCAACCTTTGCAGTGTTTAAATTCATGAAGTCATAACTGGTTTGTCTCCGGGGATTTCAGTCCGTCCAGTTTATGGGCCGCGCTGTGCAACGTTGAGCAAGATTGTTTCGAACGAGCCATTGTTTCATTTTTAAGGACTTTGATATTTCGTGTTAGGAGTCGTGAACTAAAATTACTACCCTTCTGTTAGTATTACCTACACATTTTTTCCTACCATCATCACCATCATCAGCCTTTGCATATCCACTACTGAAGATAGGAATACCTTAAACGGTACCACATCTTTCGGTCCTGAGTCTTCCGAATCCAGCAGCCTCGGGCTTTCTCCTCCCGGTTGTCAGACCACCTTCTTTCCTATAAATCTTGAAATTTCGACGAAATGGAATATCAAAAATTCTTTTGCAGCGATTGAGTAGAAATGTCCCGTGTTATGACTTCTCCCAGCTGCTTTGTTAGTGGCTAGAGAATACAACAAACGTTCTTGTTCCACCGACACTGTACGACGTTCAACAACTTTCCAAATTCGTTTTCATATTTCAGTTTATTAACTGCGTCTAAGTCAAAGTGAATAAAATAAACTGAGAGAATTACGGTTGTTTTGTCCCGAAGGAAGCAACTTGGTTCTGGACAATCAGTTGTTGAATAGTTCTACAGCGAGTTAGTCTTTCTTCTTGATAATAAGTTATCTTATTTTTTATTGCTTAACTTTTAGGATCATTTTTAACCAATGCAATGTCATTTATCAACAAAGAGGGTAAAAGTCGTTTCTCGAGCAAAAGATGGCGGCTGCAAGCACTTCTGAGGATTTAGGGCCGCACAGAGTACAGTAAGTTAAAGAAGACATAACAAAATTAAATAATGATAGCTAATTTTTAAACTAGTACATTAAGAAACTTCATAATATAGGCATCGTTTAAATTTCATAATTTCTATAATTTAAAGCTTTGTTTGATTTTCTCTATTTTTATTTAGTTATGGAAACTACATAAGTTGTACGCCTAAGGTATTTTGGACTAAATTAAGTCTCATAGGCAAAAAGTGCGCCATGGAGGTTTTTGGTTTTTTACTTGGCAAACGTAGCGTGGGACGCCTCCCAGCTAGGAGGAGTGACGATATACGCAAAGTGACTGGCAGTGGCTGGATGTGAAGAGCAGAAGATCGAATTTAGTGTCATGTCATTGGAAAGGCCGATGTCCCACAGTAGACGGGAGCAGGCCGATGATGATGATGATGATGAAGGCAAAAAGTTTATTAGAGGAGATCTGATGCTATCTCTCAGACCCTTTTAGTTACTGATGACCTGCAATGCTATATGTTGTTTCATTAAAAACAAAACGAAATGTCAGCTGTTAGCTGCTGACTTACAAGTGGAAAAAGCGCCAACTGATGATTATTAATCATCTAACAATAATTTATTAAGTAATATTAAAAAAAGGTTTTATATATAAATCCTGTTCTCATTGACATTTATGAGCGATGCAAATAGCATTACTGCTCATATCATATGTTACTGCTCATATCTTACTTTATTATAATCGCAAACATGAACATTTTTCAGAAATACATCCTTTTCTAGAAACGTATTACAGCTTACGTCAGTTCCGCTCTCGTTAGTAACGAGCAACTGATACTTATGTGGCTGCGAAGCCCCCAAAATGCACTATTCACTTGTATGGAATTCTACGGATAATCTCGTGAGATTTTCTAAGTATTTTCTTTTGTTACATATACATGTTAACAATACATAGGTGATTAAGAAAAACAAAAAATTCCATGTGTAGTGACATCTTGGACAAAATATAGAGTATATATTAAAATATAGATAGCCGATACAACATCGAAATAGGTAGAAAATACTAATGAATCCACCAATGCCTCACCGTACTTCTTTTCGAATGTCAATATACGCCTGTCCAATGTAATGAGTAGTTTCATACGAACTTGTATCACGGTGTTTGCAATTGTATTGTAATCACGTAACAGAACCTAAACGCTCATCTTATTCATTGACATACTTAAATATAACGTATCTAGAAACTCAATGAAGCTACCTCACCAATATTACTTTTATTAAAATATTTATTAATAACTTCCGTCCAATGACTTCTCATTTTTATTAAAAATTCAATTAACTCAATACGAACAACGCAAACGACAGTTGGCGTAACTGGAAATCCGAGTATATTCCAATATCGCTGGGCACGCCGCAGAAACTGTCAAAACATTAAATGTTGGAATATATGGTACAGAATCTCAAACGCATTGCACACCGATGTGAGACGGAGCTTTACGACCAAATAATTCTATTTCACATTGCTTGAAGTGTAAGGGAGTACTTGCACTTGTCCGAAACACGTCGATGTTGAATAAATGTAGTAGAATAGATCAAACAGCTCTTTCAAATTTCCAAAATGTTTGATGCTGTTTGTTATTCATAGCCTACGGTTGTTGGGGCCGAAATAGATATATGAATAAATTGTGTGAATGTTTCTCTGCTGGGAATCGAAGCAAATCTCTTTGCGTGGTACAGCAGCATCGTGTTATCTTACTAGTACCTACTGTTGTTGCGAATATCAAAAATTAAAATTCAGTGATTTTATTCCAAAATTCACGTTTCATACGCCTGTTTGTCTTCTAAGAGTATGTTGTCTGTGCGCGTAGTCAAGTATTGTATTGTTTTGTTTTGTAGTATATCAGTTATTACCATCCCTTTTGGTCGTATTTTAACTTAAATAATTCCCACACAATCATACATTACTTTTCTGAAATATCGCAAGACATTGAATTAGAACTATTATGATAATCAGTGTTCTCCTTCAAAGTGGAAGCTAACACCATACAAAATTTTATCAAAACCTAGAATTTATATTAACATTTTTATGGACTGCTTCGTCGGTCGAGTAATCATAAGGACGTTTGCTGATTGGGAGGTTCTATCATATTTTATTCATAAATAAACATTAAAAGTTAATTTTGACATTCAATATGTAACAAAGTAAGTATCGTCAATTTGTATATACCTACATGTTATTTAAACGTTTAGTAGTCTTACCCCACACCCCTGTTACCAATGAACATCGGTCAATTCACTAGCGACTGAAACTTACCGACTCTAACAGTCTTAGTATCACAATATTGTTCAGGGTACATTGTAACAATGTATTGGCGATAGCGGCTACTCGTAAATGTTGCCTGTTTACCACTTTCTTCGCAAAAAAAATGCTTGTACATTTTATTCATTTGCTTGTTTTATTAATGATAAATATGGAGAGTCCCATATTCTTGAAATTCTTGGAAGATTCCAGTACACGTTCACTTGTTTCGTAAATCTCAGTGTTATTGGAAACTTCGTGGTTGGGAGCTGACATCCTACCCTCGGAATTGACAACAAGACGTGGTTAGACTAGACGTATTTATTACATTCTGCAGAGATACATATGTACGTACATACATACATCTAGTGAACATTTTATGTATTTTTATGTATTTACTGTATTCTACAATTTGTAGTTTGTCTTATACTTACTTGTCATCAGCCCGCTTTCGTCCACTGTTGGACATAGGCCTCTCCAATAGCACGCTACTGGAGATCTATGTCTCTTCGTTTCCGACCAACGCTAGCCACTTTACATATATCATAACTCCACCTAGCTGGAGGACGAGGCGTCATCTCCACTCAGAACATGCGTACTCCAGTCATTGCCGGATCTGCGACAGATGGTTTCTTTTACTTATCATCTGTAAAATGAAAAGTAACACCAAAAATTTACTGAGACCATCCGAATATCATAAACGAATTGTCTGTCCGATTCTGGTCAGTTCTTGAACGGATGACCACTATTGGCAAATAAATAAATTGGCTGCTTCCAGTACATTCAAATTGTATGTTCCATACCTTAGCGATGCATAATTTACTGGCGACCAGTTTATAAGACCACTACTTACAAGACAAGCAGCGACTTAGGCATAAGCTACGATACCCAGGGGTACAGTATACAATAATATCAACAAAGACCGTAACGAGAACTTTAATAGTTATACTGAGAACAAACTACTTCTAGACACCAGCAAAAAGTTTGAACCTTAAATAATTGTACCAGGAGATTTGATGTTATACCAAACGCCATTGTTTAATAAATTGTGAAAACTTAATTTCGATACCCAGTTAATGTATAATATAATATATGTATGTGAACAAACTTTGTATATGAAAATATTAATGTAACATAACTTCTGTAATCCCCGATAGAATAGGCAGAGGAGTGTATTACACTCCGGCCCGGTGGGATGACGATCTGCGAAAGGCTGCAGGCAGATGCTGGATGCGACAAGCCGAGGACAGGGCGCG
>DWJK01006395.1:0-10504 GCA_018248815.1 Croniades pieria auraria | reverse complement strand
CTAGGAGGTTGGCTTTGACCTGAAGGGTCTCGAAGCCTACATCGGATGCGCCCCCCTCTTGGGTGATCGAGGGGGTGGGCAGAGAGGATTTAATTGTCCATTAATATATAAACCCGTACCTTTTCTCAAAAAATATAATTTAGTATAAATGTGACTTATTTATAACTGATAGGTGATAGGTTTCGCGGACTTTTTCTAGATCTACTAAGAACCAATGTTTTTTTAGTAGGTACCTTGTATTTAGGTATTACTAACCATTACGCCTATATGTATATGAAGCATTTCGGTACCTTTTTCGTCCCAATACAAATAACAGTATTTACGGTTATTTAACATCTGTAGCATTATTAAAGGTATCCTATAATGGCATTTTTAATGAAGTTAACTACAACACAAAAAATATTTTTTCAAATCCGAGCAGTAGTTTGAGGTTAGCGCAGTTAAAGAAAAATATTTTTTTTTATTAACATACGATGAATAAGTATGTGGGTAACTAATCGTTAGATTTCTTTCCTAATTTTAAATAAAACACTTTTATACATAGGTATTAACTATATTTAAAATACGATACAATAAAAATAAGTTTCCAATTTGTCAAGTAGACACAATCAAATAAATAAAAGTAGTCTTCAGAACATCACAATTTTAAAAAAATTCACTTAAGTGATTTTGTTTAGCAAATTAAAATAGCAGACAATTCGGATAATAGACATAGAAAATTATTAAAAAAAACTAATATAAATACTTTTACTCATATTTACCATAAATAATCTACTTATATAATAAATACTGTTATATAGTTTTCAAAATTTTAAACTGAGTAACCTTAAATTATTGACATTTTAAAATAACGTTTTACAGACGGAAAAAATATCTTGATTGGAGACAGAATAATTGTAAAATTAGTAATAGCATTCATTTTCAGCTTTCCTTTGTTCACGAGGTGGAATCAAGTATAAAAATCTAACTTCAAATCTTAAATCTGTCACGGAGTTTGCAAGTTAAGCATTTAAAATAATGACTTATTTTATTAACGGGGAATTATTGATTTCTTGTATTAGTGTTATAGAACTCAAGGTTTACATTTTCTTTTGTATCGTAATTAATGTTTATAAAAAAAACAATATTTGTGTGTACCAGAGTACACGGGTAAGTGAAACTTCTTTATGACATAATTTTTCTACTATTTACAACTTCACAAAAATTGGATACGTAAAGTTTAAGAAAAAAAAAAAAATTCCGTATTATATCACGGCTATTTTATTATTATAGACATGCATACAAATAATATGAATAATTCAATTTATCATTGCTCTTATTATAATTATTGTTATTCATTAGTTATGATCACATCATAATTACCATAGTTGTCATTGTTAAATATTTTTGTAATTATTGGCTTTGTTGTTTATTAAATATTTTTGTAATTAATGTTTATAGATATCCCCATTGAACCGAATCAAGATCACTTGCTGCTTGAGTTTCATTATTTTTCTTGGTATAAATGGTAAATAAAAACAACATGGCGCAAATTGGAATAAATGGTAAATAAAAACAACATGGCGCATAACCGAAATTGTGACGATTTTTCTATAATATTTCTCTCATACGTCGATAAACTTTCACTTTCACTTCAATAAAGTACAAGTAGCGACATCAAGCGGAATAAATGTAAACAAAAAAAGCCATGGCGGTCAACCGAAAATTGACGCCTTTACGATAAAATTTCTCATACGTCGATAAAGTTTCACTTCTAAATATGACCTTTATTAACTTTGTTGATAGTATTGCGAATCGCACACCTCTAGCTCTAGCTTAACTTTGGAATTTCGAAATTACTCTACAAAAGTGTTACGGTTTTCAAAATTTTCCTAATAACTATTAAGGGTAAAACTGTCTGATTATACCGATTTTCATAATTATCCCAATAAACTATACAACACATGTTTTTCCTTAAATACTAAATTATTCAGTAATAGTCATTGGTTGTGTTTAATAATAACACTAAAATAACATGAAAAGTTATAAATGTATAAAGATTTAAGAATATAATCAACAATTTTTCCTTGAATACACATACCTACGTTTATAAAAAAAGTAACAAAAAATTGCATCATAGGGTTCCCACATAAATTCAGCTTAGTCAATTAATCAATTTAAATTTTGGTAATGTTCGATAAGAGAATTGACAACATTAAGAATTTCAGGAGCAGTTGCAAGAACTTTGCTAATGTACTCCCGCTCGTCATTATTTTCTAAATTGTAAGCCAAGTTGTAGACAACTGTACCATTGTAGGTATTGCCATAAATCGTCGATTTGAAAGGATTACCGCACAGGTTGTTCAAATAATTAATTTCCCTCAAGCAACACTGAAACTCAAATAATGAATCGAGCAGTTCAATATCACAGGAGTACAAGTCAAAATATTGCTCCATTAAATTGGCGCCATTTCCGGCAGCATTCAACATGGCGTAACACATTATGACACTGACAGCTGTTTTCGTTGTACTACATGATTTCTTGCTTTGAAAATACACCAGTGCTATCATAAGTAACTTAGCATCATCAGAAACATTTTCCAACTTATCAAATTTAAAGTTGATTTCTGCAGTCATAAAGTGGTGGAACAAACCAAGGGAGCGTATTTTATTCCAACCTGACTCAAATACGCACACGTTAGCTTGATAATAAGGTTTCTTGACTGAGACCGTCAACGTTCTCGGTTCACTGTCCGATTCCCAATAGTTACATGAATACATTAAACCATTATTTTTAAAGTTTGTTAAAAGATCATAAGCGTATTTGATGATACTTAGACTCAACTCAATAGCATTTTTACCGTCATTTCGATTCCCTTCACTCACGAGCAGTAAGTTTGATCGATAGATATCCACGTATGGCTTAGCTATGAACCCCGATGCTAATCCGTACTGAAACCATTTGTCGGGGTCGCTGAAATCTTTGCACATAATATATCTCACAGTAAAATTGTCGCCATTTACAGCAGAGCCGTTTATTATACTTTTGACCCTAGCCAATTCTTGGAGAAACTGCTTTTTGGATACTGTTGATTTTTTCAGTATATAAGGCAACTCAGCTTCTAACGAAGTCTTTGAGAGCAAAGCGAGCAGGGACTGGTTTCGTAAATGATAATTTTTTAGCAACAATTTTCTATTTCTAAAATAGTCAAAAAAGGAACCATCTTGGAATAAATTGCTATCCGTTAAAAGGATGAATGTAGCAAGCTTTTCGTCGTCCACATTAAATGTTTTCAACAAATTGTCTAATGAAAACATTTTGCAATTGAAAATACTTAAATTTTCATCGTAGTTTAGTGTGATTTTCGGAACATATGGTACTCCAGATATTGCGAATTCGACGTCCATGCTGAGAACGGCACACGATAGTTCCTTTGCCAAACGAATGCAATCAGTTTTCGCTTCGAATTCACTAAAAACATAATTAAAGCCCATTTCTTTCAGAACTTGTATATTGATGTCCGTCGTAAACACTGGATTACAGAACTCGTCAAATTTTTTCTCTGTTGTGCGGTCCTTATCAACTTTTTTCATGATTTCTTTGGTGCCACCCTTAAAAATGAAGTAACATTCGATATTTGCCTGTTTGAACATATTTAGCATGCGCTTCAGGTAAGCAGCGTATCTGTCGCACTCAGCACCATACATGTAAGTTAATTTGCTTTCTTTATAGCAATCATAGAAGAAGTTTTGGCCGTCAATGACCAGTTTGCAGTCCTTCAGCGTGTGCTGCTTCGCGCACTCGTCTACGATGATACTGAACGCCCGGATCCTCATTCTCCTGAAATCGATATATACGAATATTTTAACAAAAAAACATTCCATCATTACTTACTAATCCGCGTTTAGTAAAAAAATTAAAAGGACCGCTCATAATTATGTAACATTGTCAATTATTCAGAAAATTAAATTTGGTGACATAGTGACTGCAGCACCACCAACCGGGTCCTTTTGTGAATTCAAGCCTTGCAGGGGATCCAGACCCACTCGAAAGTACACAAAAATGGTTCTGTGAGATATAAATAGTAGCGCCACCTACCGGGTCTAATAAACGCTTCTATAACGTATATACGTATAACACGTGTAAATAAACGTAAATAAATGAACACGTGTAAAATAAACCCTGATTAGAAATCAAAACACAGCGCCATCTACTTTGTTATCTAAATTAAATAGGTGTGTTATCAATAGATTTTCTTATCTGTACTTATGTACTTGTTTCTGTAAATAATATGTTGATAATCTGCATACGCGAAGAAAACCCTTTTTGGGGTACCCGGGTATCCATTTTGCGAAAATTACGTGTACGGAGGAGCATGTAATTTGGCCCAGCGAAGGTTTATATAGAAGAGGACCGAAGAAATCTAATATTTTTATACAATAATGCAATAGAAATACATTAAATTAACAATTTACGGGTGAAGGCAATAGCTGTATTATCTCTAGTTAATGGGAATTGTATGGTTAGGAACATAAGAATTATATTTAGCTATGAATGTCCGTAAAATGCTTTTTAATCAGTAGCAGAAGTTTGAAACAAAGTGTTTTATTATTTTCACAGAGTTTGCAAAAATATTGTTGCCGCCAACGATAATAATTACATGATATTATAAGTTGGGCTCTCAAAACAAACGTTGACGGGTCCTTCTGGAACAATCGTTATCGCCACATGGTTTCCCACACATTCCTTTGCCGAAACTGCCACTTGAGGCTACTCAGACAGTCGTGTTCAAAATAGAAAAATAACCTTTTCTCTTAAGTTTAAATTATGAGGCGTTAATGTTGCCTACGTAAGTGATCGCGGGTTAATAAAAATTAAGTTACATAATCGTTCGCACAGTCGGTTTTGTAAGAAACACATTTGAGTATGAAGTCCCGACGACCGAGTGGCTGTGGGCATTACAATTCTAACCAGCGTGACCTAACTCTAACCGATACTAATGGTGAATAGTGCAATGTCTAATAAAATATAAATTTTACGCTTATATGCCCCAACGGGAACTATTATGCATTTCTTATGAAATCTACATTATTTTCGGCATGCCCCGTTTCGTCTACCGGATAATGAGTAGCGATTACATATCTACATCCCGTGCACAATAGCCTACAGTTAGACTCGCGCGATGACGTCACAGTTGCGAGTTCGTAAGTATCTACATTGCGAAAAACCTATCGTTTTAAATAGAAGCTCTCGCAGACTCCAGATGTTCGCTACAAACAAATTTTTGTGACCTTCAACAACTTTTTTGTCAGCACCATATTAATCTCCATTGTTCTAATTGTTATTAAAACGTCGTAGGTATAGATGTATATCAAAATTAGTCTATTTACGTATGTTTCCGCAGACTAAACCTACAATGACTACACTATAACATTATCATTATATTCAAAATGAGAACGAACTATATTTCGACCTATCCGTAGAATAAAGTTCCATGGAACATGTGACCAAGACACTTTTTCTTTATTTTTCAGACTGTTTAGGCCTATATTTTATGGTAGGGAAACAAAAATTTTAATAAAAAAATAAAAATTAAACACATATTCTCATGGAACTTTATTCTACGGATAGGTCGATATAATCATTTAAATAATGCTAACAATACTACTAAATATATGTTACTGTGAACATGCCGTGTCTATATAATGACAATAATAAACAATAAAAGCTAATAGTAAGAAATGGTATAAAACAGTTGTTCAATAGAGAGACTCGGACTTTGCACATTAAAAAAATTGCCAAGTCAAAATATTAACACTATCAACCATGAGTACTTACGAGATAACAAATCCTCGATTTGCAGATAAAACGCACTTGAAACAACACACCTAAAATGTTAAATTACACTAGAATTTATCAATTACTGCAATTGCTCAGAAGTGCCCTATCGCAGCCGTCACATACGCAACTGAATGCATGCGTATTGCGAAGCTTTGATATCATATATATTAAAATTATATATATATACTTTGGGTACTTATTGGCCAGAAACAATAGAACATTGGTCGCGAATAATCTATCTAGATATTCGAGATTATCGATATAAATCGTTATAAATGATGATCACAGTATCAAGACTTGCAATTTAACAAATTATTAAACCTTTTATTTTGCCTGACCCCATACATGGACGGATTTATTTCAAATCATTTATAGAACTGCTTTCCATCGACCGATACACTTGAAATTTGGTACATAGTTACTTTTAATTCTGGTGACGACGCATTATCATATATTTTATATTTTTGTGAATTCAAAATGGCCGCCACTATAGAATGGCGGATCCAATATTTATGTACAACCTTTTCAATATAAGGAGTATAGCAAATGAAACACTGTAGGGGATAAAATTTCCAAATGGCGTCCGTCACAAAATGGCGGATCTTACATCTTATACTGATACGTCCGAAAGGCAAACAATTTCCAGCAAAATTTATTCGAGAAGGATCAAGAGCGTGCAGCATAAAGTCTGTATAACGTTTAAATAACTATCGACGAGACTTTATCAACGAAGCATACGCGTTAGCAACCACTGCACTCGACCGTCGAGAGAAGATGTTAAGGGGAACGGCCTGGGTTCGATCCCCGGGTTGAGTATTGTTAGATTTTTCTTAATCGAAATTTTTAGTAGTTGCTCAGAGACTAAATTTGTGCTCGTTGTATGGAAATAAACTCACTCCCTATTCCTTTGCGGGACGTATAACATCGCAAGTAAATCGTAGAAGTGTACTACACTTCTCTGTCTACCTCTTCGGGGAATCATATGCGTGATGTTATTTATTTTTAATTAAATAAGAACAACTAATGTAGAAAAATATCTATCGAAGCCATGAAAGTCCCAGATTATCACGCTGTCACGGCAATACAAAGTAATCACCGAAATCCCATATGAGAAGTCAGCGCTGCTACTATTTTGATATTTCTTACTACGCGCCAGAATCTCAAGAAGAGCTATGATTGTATCTAATTTATTTTCTAGTTTTTTTGGGTCGGCTGGTGATTATTTGAATAAAATGGTTGAACTACATAAATCTACCTATTTTCGTTATGCTCGTAGATATGACAATACTAATATTCGGTTCTAATCGAATAAACTTGTAAAGGCATATCGATTACATTTGTCAAGGTCAGCTTTGTCTATGGACGGTTCTTTCCACACCTACATAACAATTCATACTTACATTACAGTTTGGATATGATATGACTAAGCGAACCAAGACTGCTATTATATTATCCACCTTAAAAGAATTCGTTATCACGCTATTGTTCTAATAAAATAATCAGAACGTGCATTTGAATTTTAATAATATAAGTCGTATGTAATATTTTTCGGCTCGTGAAATGCAGATGTAAGAAAAAATTCGGAATGTTCCTACGTCACACATCTATTAACGACTTTTCTTAATTTAACGTGAAACAGACTCAAAATAAATCATAACATATTATTGTGATAAATTATTAATGTTTGGCAAGATATAATGACCTAAAACCATGTGGTAGAAACATAAGTTAAATTGCCGCGACCTCACTGCAAGCGGCGGGAGCTGATGAGGAAGGACCTCGTACAGATCTGAAACTAGTCGGGCCACCCTGAAAAACGTACGTGAGCTAAGCTGGTACATATTTAATCATGTGTAACTCACGAAACATTTAATAGTAAAATAATTTAAATTATGTAAACGAAATGTGTAGAGAAAGATATTTGTTTATTTGTCATAAACGTGTTCATGATTCATATCGACTGTTTTCCTGAATATTCCAAACAATCTCAATATATGTTATGACATGATTGGGGGAAAATAATTACAATGACAACTTGAACTATAATTAGGTACTGAGTGCATGACATCACCTGCAATTACATGAAGTACTAATCAGTGTTGCCATCTTTATTGTTTAGATTGTACTATACACTAAAACTGTAAAAAAAAAACTTAACGTCACGCCTGTAATCCTCGAAGGGGTAGGCAGCCGAGTGTACTACACTCCAGCTTTTCTCCAGTTACGTTATGACCGAGGTTCAGAAAATCACTGCTTATATTTATTTTTTGCCGACTCTTACCGTTACACTGTTGGGCACGGGTCTCCTGTCTGAATGAGAAAGTATAACGCTTTAGTTTATCAGGCTGTCTAAGTGCGAATTGGCAGACTTCACACTAATTAGACGACGGAAACTGTAAATGGAATTCTGTCGGAAAACGAAGTATTCTAACTACAGAATTAAAGCCTGTTTAAAACAAATTCAACTGGGGTTGCCTAAAACCTTTTTCTTGTTGAAATTGTTTTAAAATAATATTTGGATTGAAAATGGTTGCTAAGAATGAATTTTTTTAAATAAAAGCTCAGTGTACATTACGTCAATAAATCCCATACCACGGAGCACTAGTGTTTTTTCAGGTATGTCATACTTTTTTAGCTTCTATTACCTCCTCATAAATCAATATAAATTATATCATGAACATAAAATTTTCCTTATCTGCATATATTTAAATTCAATTGTTATTATTAATTTATTTGATCCAGCGAGCATACAAGCCGGCAACATTAAGAAATATAAAAATGTAACGTCAGGCTTATAATTTCCTAAGAGATACGCCGGATAGTATGGAACACCTGTACATTTCACCAGTTAGATGTTCGTCGCACAATGAAATAGGTAGAAAATCTAAGTTAGAAAATCTTGATATTGGCGACCTGGGATATAAACCTAGGACCTTTTGATCAACAATTTCGCTTGCAACCACTTGACTAACGAGGTATTAATACAAAGTACAAAAAATAACACTGCTGATCACATTCACGAAATATGGTGATATTTGAATTTTGTTGTATGAAAAGATTCAATATCGATAGATTCGATCCGATCCGAATTCAATACAACAAAAAGAATCTATTAAATTTACTTAAACATTCATACGGAGATCAACAGCTTTTGATAATTAGAAATCTTAAAAACAAATGAATTAATAATTTAAAAAATTTGGGAGATTATTTTTGGATAAAAACATAACAGCAAGGAGCACAACTACGTAATAGCTAGGAGGCTTAATTAATGAAAACAACCATTGCGTGCAAAGTGAATTTTTTATTTGGCTGAAAGGACTACTTGTAAGGCTATATTGTGTTTTAAAAAATGTAGAACCATGGACCATAAGTGTACAGTTTAATCCGATTGGCTGATTTCATATAACAGTCAATTTAAATACATTTAATTTTCGTGATATGTCCTCAGGCCTCGCCAGTCTCTAGAAATGGAGGATTTCGACGTATTTACTAATGAGATAAATTACACGAAGCCTCTGTACAATAATATACTCCATAAGTACGCTGAAGATATTCCTGGTACTCCAAGTGGACCCAATTATCAAAGTGAGTTTGCAGTAGGCTGTTTTAATCGAATATTTGTGAGTAGGTTTCTCATTCTAGTGAGCACCTTGAGTCATTTTTTAAATATTGTAGTAGCCGATGCCTCCCTGGACTCAAAACTTCTCAGATACAATTGCAGCCCACATGTTGCGCTCTCAAACGTGGTTCAGCGCGATGTACACAAGAATATATACTGTACAATGTTTAGCTGCAAATTCTACACATATTAATTCCATTTTATTATGAGTTGGCATCCGTAGTTACTAGTAATAATTTGTGTATGCCCATGTACATTTGCATTTTCTGTTTATCAAAACGTCTCGTGCTTCGGAGGTAACACAGTATACGCACACAGTATTCGTAGTATTTATTTGTTTATTTAATAAATTTGTACGCAGACAATAAAAATAGAAACAAATCATACTAAAAAAATGTACAATAGCACTGTTTATCCCTAAAAGAGCACGGTATACTTTTGAATTGATGTTTAGATCTTCCTATTCGCTGATAAATATGTTGTTGGGGCTGCGGTAGTGAGAAACCCCAATTATTATATGAAAGTAGAAAACATCTAATGTCAGCAAGTCTTACTTACTGTAGCATATATTTTCCAGGCAGTAGGAAACTACTAGCAGCACAATGCTTATCAGAAAATGATGAGATTGCAGCAGCTTTCCACATGAGTGAAGCTGTGTCCGCATCTATTAGGACACTGACTGTGTACAGAGAGGAGCAACTGAGGAGTTTCGGTAATTTTTTTTTAAATATTTAGTCTACCAAAAGGCAGGTGTTAGTAGTGTATATATAATGATTTAAGAAGCACACTTGACTGTATGGAGAGAGTGAAGAAAGTGGAAGAAGCATTGCAGGTCTGCAATGCTAGAGATATTTGTCAGTCTGTGTTCTCTGCTTACCCCATAAGAAACCAGGTGTGGAGATAGGTATCCATGTGACAATAAAACCTTTGTATATCAGAAATGGTTCTCTTGTCCATTTCCCAGATATCAGACAAATAGTATACAGACAGTTTAACGAACTCTTTTTACATTAGGGTGTTTTTGAAAGAAATAAAAAACATAACATCACACCTGTAATTCC
>DWJK01006394.1:0-10504 GCA_018248815.1 Croniades pieria auraria | reverse complement strand
GACCAAGTCATCCGTCCATCTCGCGGGAGGCCGTCCTACGCCTCGTCTACCGGTCCGTGGTCTCCATTCGAGAACCTGGTATATAATGTTGGCGAAATTATTGGTGTCACATGCATTTGATCCCGTACAATTAAACTCCGCGCAAATATAATATTGCTTTACTAATCATTCGTTTTTAGCCATTCTTCCAAATGAACACATTAATGGTCATATTTCATAGTATTGTTGTTCATGTTGTTTGAAAGCCCATAAACGACAGTTCCGCTAACCCAAAGATAATAGGATCATTAAAGTTTTTCTAAAACTGCGCTATTGTAGGTACAGTAGGTAAGTGATTTTTGTAGGTATTTATTATTAAATTTTAAAACTTGGAATTGAATCATATATCGTCTATAGAAAAAAAATTGCATTCCCACAAAGGCTATTCTAGCGATCGATTTTTCCACCCTTTTCTGCAACCTTTTAATGGAAATGCCAGAGCAGGCTTAGAAATAATATGAAGGAATTTAAAACTTCTAAGCAAATGTCTTAACGTGCTTCGAGGAGCCTAACTTCGATGTTATAGTGAGAGGGTATATTGAAAAGAAATTCAAACAAAATAAAGACTGCTATCAAAATGGCCGCTTGGCTTAACAACTTGTCTCACCGTACGCTATGAACTTTGCGCGAATAAAGGCCAGTCGCTATACACCTGACATACGTACAGTGGCTGGCAGCGGTTGGGTGCTAAGAACTGGAAATCGAGCTCAGTGGCGCGGTATTGGAGAGGTCTATGTCCAACAGTGGACGGGAATACGCTGAGGATATGATGTATGTGTTATATAGACGTCCTTGGACCGCGTGAAACGATAATAGTCAGTAAAACAATATAAGAAATGTTACTCATGTTACTCGTGTTATAACATTTTTTTATTCAAACACAAAAAGGCTTAACATTACCATGCCTAATTAAATGAGAAAGGCGTACTTGGATAAAGATATTTTTTTAATATTACTTATTATGAATGGAAAAATATGAAACGTATCGCTTCCTCATTAGTTACAGTTGTAAGTAAAAGAGTGAAACATGTTTGATGTGAGGAGTAATAAATCATCAAAAAACTCTTTAAAATAGAATTTTATTTTGCAATGAAAGTGCCTCAATTTACTTTTCTTGTTTGTTGTTTTTCGTTTCGTCGCTTGTAACAAAACGTCAGCCTAATTCATGCTCTGAGGAGCATTCTATCAAATGTCAAGAGTCGACCTTTTCAGGATTGTTTTCAGCGGGACCACCGGCCCGTGAAATCAACGACATCATAGGGGCATAAACATCCTTTGAAATTGCAAGATTTCTATCTTCGGCGTTTCACATTTGTTGTCGTCCTGTTTTTATTTCCTAGCGAACGCTGGTTTTATTGTGATGACATAAAGGCGTACAAGAGATCACAGGAAATGTACAAAGGGTTTGATCTGCTTATTGAAATAAAAATAATACAAATGGGAATATAAATTTGCTAATTTAATGATGCTTGGAATCTTTTGAAGTATGAAGATTTTGACATGTCGCGGTGTTTGCGGCGAAGTGGACATCTTGAAAAAAAGAATAGTAAGCAGTGCGCATGACACCTTGAAATCTATTATATTGTATTTCATAACACATCTTCATGGGAACAATTCGAATACCAATTCTAAGGAAGACAATAAAAAATGCAAAATATTCCGAAAAACAGTAGTATCACTTTTGCAATATATCCATTCGACACAACACTGTTTTTATTTCATTTTTTTTTAGATTTCCATGAATGGTGTGTATTTTCAAACATAATATCTTCGACAGTTGTATCCAATACACTCACATTTCTCCAAGGATCAGTCAATCCTACGTCAATTACCTTCGTACCGATATCCGCGATACATTCATTACGGTTAAGTGCACAGGGGACATACACTACCTCAGCCGCGCCTCAAAACGATAGCCCCTAGAAAAGTAATGGACTGTTGTGAAGGGATGCTTTGCTTGACGGACATCGCTTATATCGTTATATATTTGTAAATTAAATAAAATATATTTCCTTAACCTTTTATTTCGAGCATATTTTAACAACTAAGGCCTTTTGACTTCAATCCAGACATTGAAATGGGACGAGATAAATATTGATGTTGCTGCTGTAGTCACAAAACGAATGGCCTGGTTTTGGCAACGCAGTATATTGACAGTGAAGAAGAGTTCCCTCGCTGGTCGGCGGATACAAATGCGTAGAGACGGAGCTAGCCGCGGTACAAATACAACCCAATGACCGTTTGCCAATGGCTCGCTATAATACATATAACTCGTGCCACAAAAACTTTGGTGGAAGCAGACAATTCTGTAAAACTTTGAATATTAGTGGCAATTTTTCCGTTTCCATTCCAATGATTAGTGACTTCTATGAAGATGAAATATACAGCCAGTCTATCAGTAATAAGACTGATATGTACTATACCTATTGTATTGACTATTGGAAACTAATTTTAACAACATTTTGCAAGGAAAATAAAGATTTTTATTCCATCTTTTAATAAAAATTGTCATGGTTCAGAGAAAATGGGAAGCTAACCTAATCGTTATGATGAGTTGAACATCGTACCATCATTTAGTTCTTGCTATGATGCTTGGAACCGTAGGATATCCAATCTAAACAGTGGAAACTTTAATTAAATCTAGTTGTAAATTTTATCCAATACGTTTTACGTCGCCAATATATTATCTAAAAGAAGCATAATTTTCAATACATAACTAAAAAGGAATTAGGTAACGAACCTTGCATAGAAAAAGTGTTTGGTAATTCAGTCGACTAAAGTAAAATGAAAAATACGTATAAGCTTTAAAATCGTAAAAATTTAATAGCTTTTATGAGGGTTACTTGCAAATTGATTTTACTTCTTTCAGTTACGCATAAATGTAATGAAGAATTGTTTCGGAGTCTGAATGAAGGCCATTTCTTAAATGTATATAATTGAACTAGTGAGGGGAATGAATCAATCGGCACACGTTGCTTCAATTAGTCAACGTTACCCTCATTGCGGCTTATCGGACCTCACTAGGGAACCGAGGGCCGTAACGTCCTGCCACCAAGTCGAGAGTTATCTAAACATTCCCTTATAAGAATGTTAATAGTCCTAAGCACAGCAAACAACGGGGGCGGCGGCACGCGACCGCAGCACGCCAGCACAGTTCCCAGTTGCAATCGTTGCAAGGTGGAATTTTTTGGTAATAAATTTGGAAAATACCATGTCATCCGCAAATGTATCGGCTGATATGCATGTCGTACTCGTCGCGGGGTTATGGACGATGTGGCGGTTTTGTGCACGGATATGACATCGAAAGTGACTTTAGATTATTTTGTGATAGTTTGGTTTTATTACCTGGCAATACCTTCAGTTTTCTTTGTTACGGTGAAGTACGGAAATGGTTCATATTTATATTACAGTTGAAGCATCATGGAAAGCTCGCTATGTTTAATGAAAAAAAATAAAGCATGAAGCACGACATGCCTGCAAAGATAGAAATATTTGGCTCTCCGTGCTCTCTGCCTGCCTCGTAAGGGATCTAGGGTAAAGATATGCAAACTATTTGAAGATAATCTGAATATTGACTAAATTTTCAAGTGCACATTACATTTTTAACCTTTGGACGTATTAAATTAACAATATATTGGCCTGTGTCTATTAACAAGACATGTTCAATCAAAGATATGATGATTACTGACATACGTATGTGTACCGGTGATTCTCCTGTGAATTTTTACACTAAGAAATATCTTACTTTTCCATTGTGGCTATTATGCTATGATTTAAGCACGTGGCAACATTGGTTGATAATAACTATATTTATTTTTCATGTATTTTCATAGTTTATAATAAGAAGTGTGTAAACTCCCATAATACTGTGTTTCAGGAGTCATTAAATGTTCTATACAATATTCTATAAATGTCTTCTTCGTTAAATAAATGGCAATATAATATACACGAACGGTTTTTTACTTATTGACATTTCCCAGGTTTGTGACTACCAGAATATTTTTTGGTATCTCTATGCAGATCGACGTAGTCGTCACGGAGCTATAGGAATGCCACGGCAGTTTCCAATACACTGAGAGAATTTTCAATTTTGAACCTCTCCCGGGATGAACTTACACCGTCAGCGTTAAAATAAAATACGAAGCGTGTCGCCGGGCGTCACGTAAAACCTATCCATCACCAGTTCGTGTGCAAGCCCCTTTATGTTCCACGGTATTGACGCGCGGGGAGAATTTTTGAAAAATGTAAAAAGGTCAGCCGAGACATCACGTACTGTTCATTTATTTCTCCTTCGAATTCTTCAGAGGCTTCCGACTCGCGATAAATGTTCTCGGTTTCCGTTTTCAATTGTAGATAACTTCGCTCCGTTCGTCCTCGCTAAGCCTCTTTCATTTTTAATTTAGCTACAACTAGCTCCTCGTCTGGACTAGATCTGCAATCTTTGTTTTGGCTCCGTATTTCTTTCAATCGTTAATGTTCTACGTTTTATTTCCTGGTGTTCATTGTTAAACCTTAAATCTTTGTAAAGTGTACATGATACATCGATTGATAAGCTCCTCGTTACTGCCTCCTTTTCTATCTATATCATACATATATTGATTAATTCTTTTCATATCATTATTTTTAACTTTTCTCTTTTAATATACACTTTTCATCGGTCGTATAATTGTCAGCAGCGATAAATGTATTGTTTCTATGAGGTTTCACGCTCAGTCAGACAGGACGCGGGCATTTTTTGCCACTGTCGCGCGATTACGTGCGACAGTGTCGTGTTTCAACGACAGATTCCAATTTGCAACTGACACGTATCGCATGCGAAGCGCTGCGACCGTATCAATGTTGTATCGCGACTGTGTCGCAACTGCATCGCGTTTGCATAGCGATGCTAGGAAAATAGAGCGTGCCTTACGTATATAGCGAGCGACGTGAACGAAGTTTCACTAGCCTGCGACTGCATCGATGTATAGAGACATTGTGTGCGTTGCTCTTTAGAAATTCCAGCGCAAACACGAAAGAAGCACGCCTTTATGTTTGACTGGACAAGACTCTACTCCCTTCTTATATCGCCTTAAAAGACGTACCCTCTACTTTAATTACTGTAGCCTAAGGATAATAGTACTCCCTGTGACCTAATGATAAAGGTAGAACCTACTCCACGTGCCTTTCTAAAACTCGTTTTAGCTATACATTGTTAAAAAAAATAATTTGACAAGCGGTCACTCATTCAAAATCTGACCGTCATTTGCATGCTTATCTTATCTAGAAATAAAGATTGAAATTGTAAGTATTATAACAGTTACTCTTAAGATTAAATAGAATGTATGGAAGAGTATTTACTATAGAAGCACGGCAAGTCTTTATGATAAGAGATATTTGGTTGTGCTCTCTACATACCCCACAAGAGTTCTGACGTCATAATATAATAATAATAAACGGAATAATATTATAAACGTGACATCACGCTTGTAGTTACAGAAGGGGTACGCAGAGGAGTGTACAACCCTACGGTTCACCAGTTACGTTTACGTCCCATAGAATAGGTGATGAGCCTATTGCCATATATCGGGCACAGATCCAGACTATGGGTCACTACGAAAAATTCTAAATTAGAAAAAAACCACTAGTTCCCGACCCGGGATTTGAACCCAGGGCCTCAAGATCGGCAGTCGCGCTTGCAACCCACTCGACCAACGTGGCAGTCATATTATAAGATATTCATTTGTTAGCAGGTCAACAACAAAATGCAGCGGTGGATCACCTCACAGGGAGAGACGGAGACGCGAGGAGGAAGGTGGGACTGGCTTCAGCGCTGCGCTGCACCGAGCGCCGCCACCGCCACCACCAGCACTGCTGCGACGGCTCGGGGTCAAGGAAGCCACTGGGGTTGGGAAGGTAAGTACATATAGCATAGCAATGTACTATGTGGATTAAAAAAAGATAAACGATGAATGATGAGCTTTATTCGCGACTTTTGTGATGTGTACCGTACAACTTGCAGACCTGATTCTCACATCCAGAAACAGAAATATGAATCGCTCAGACAATGTGTATTCTATATGATGTACTGCAAATTATGGACAAGAGACTTTTAAGACATTCTTCAGTTTAATCGAAAATGATATAAAATTAACAAAGGCTACATTTGATATATTTTTAATATAACTTTTAAATATTAATACCTTTAAGGGAATATTTGAAGAGATTAATAAATTCCTCATGTTTAGATATTTGTCGTTAATTAAATTATGTATTAAAATTGAAGTTCGTATTTATTTATTTTATTAGGAATTTATTATAGATTATATTAGAATTCGAAGTATTTAATTCTTAAATTTCTCATTGTTATTTTTTATCTGTGATATTTTTGTTCTTGTAAAGAGCAGATGAGTGAGAGCAGTTCATAATCGTATATTTCCTTTAAACATTTGTCAACATATAATGTTTTACTACATTTAAACCTATTATAAACAATTTTTTAATGTATACTCGTATACGAGAATAGTATTTACGTATTGATTTAAAACGGTTATTTAAAATTTATAACATGTCGAAAGTGAGGTATAATGTTGCCATTGCAGCTGTATCTACTCCATGTTTCCATCATCACCCTGAGTTAAATGGAGAATAACATTACGCTTTAAGTCCGCCTTTTCTAAACTGCATGCAGTTTTGACAAAAATTTAATAAATCTTACAATGCGGCATTTATCTTAAATTTAAGACGTATAATTAAATCCTATTATTGTTTCATTCCGATCGACTTGACGTTTCAGACGGCATAATATATGTGGCTAAAGGCCCAAGGGGCACTGTAAAAAGAAGACACCTGGTGTATACCGGCTGTTTGGCTCACGGCCAAATAATATCCGTTTGTCATATTACCATAACAGTACATGTACATACATACATATGCGTTAGTATGTATATATTAACAGAGTAAAAGGAGAATAACCCACTTCTGCCATTTATGAGGTGCATTTTTTCCAATCAGTGCAATTTCAGTGTTGATAGTGACAAATTTAATTTTCAATACTAATTATGTTTTTATTATTATATCGCCACGTAATATTTTCGAGGTAAGCAGAGAGCAGCGAGTGCCAGTCATTTTAATCCTTACAGACCTGAGATGCTTCTTCCACATTCATAGTTTTCCCTTTACAAGCCAAATGGATGTTAAACAAATTTTGCTCTCAATGCTATTTCGATTACTTATAAAAACACAGAAATTGACGCAAATTTCTCTGCAAGTAGTTTTCACATTATTTCAGTAAATTATCAGTCAATAAAGCAAACAAAAAGGTAATCATTACCATCCTACATCCGCTATAAGCTATATTGAGAAAACACGATTAGCGCCAACAGTCATTACTGCTAAAGATAAGATAAAACTCTCAACAATAAATCTTTATTAACAGTGCGTCCGAGCCGAGCTAATAAAACATTGATATCTGACCGCTCGCTAAGGGCCCATTAGTGCTAGATCATCAGTTGTCTCATTAAACGCAACCAATTAGTGAAGTTACAGCGCCCTTAAGGGCTAGTCACACAGCGATTGGTCCAAGCTATGCTATACAATACGTACCTATTAATAATTTTTTTGAGATATTTGACACTTGGTGATCTCTGCCTACCTCTTGACCGATTTGACGTAATGACATAATATTGGTAATAATAAAAAGTACTACTAAAAAAAATACTGCTAGACTGCCTAAAAAGTACTAATACAGCCTCGTTGATCGAGTGGTTGTAAGCGCGACTGACGATCGGGACGTCCTCGGATCAGATCCCTGGTCGGGTACTATGGGAATTTTCTAATTTAGAATTTGTAGTAGTGACTCGGAGTCTGAATCAGTGCCCGATGTATGGAAATATGCTCACCACCTATTCCATGGGACTTAAACGTAACTGGTGAAATGTGGGGATGTATTACACTCCTCTGCCTACTCCTTCGGGGAATCCAGGCGTGTTGTTACGTTTACTAAAAAATCTGAAATTTCATAGCGACATAATTATCGATGTGCTTAATGCATAATCTTAACAGTAGCTGTATTTTTTGAAAAAGTATTCTGTATTTAGAAATTTAGCATGAAATATATTGACTATGTAAATAGACTGTGTTGATTTTCTGATACATCAACATAATTGTTACCATCGTGTTTCTAGTTCCATTGTTAGACACAAGTATCTCCTCGGAGTGAGAATTATTAGAGCCTACCACATTGGTCCTGCGAGCATCATAGAAATGTCAAAAACACGTAGTTTTTGTTGACATGTTGTTTTCCTTCACCGTCTCCTCAAACAATATTTAATATTAGGAAAGCTTTATAAATGCAAAGATTTTAATAAACGAGTTCTTTACAATATTTATTGGTGTTTCTATCAATTCGTCAAATAAAATATATTTTTATAGCTTAAACTGGTATATGTACCTAACGCAGAGCCGTGACTCGTCTTACCGTGAGTTTGTTCCCGTGGACCTCTCCGCAGCCCTAGATGGCGCTTTAGGACTCTTAAATTGCACCCGCTGAAGCGATCGCCGCGCGAAACCTTTGACACTTTGTGCAGTTAATTTTGTTTACGAAAAAAATTTTTCTTCAAAGTGCACTTCGTGCCAGTCTACTTTCACGAGTAGGTTTAATGTCATATAAAACCAGACGATAGTATATAGTGGGTATGTGTATTATTGTTGCACTGTTCGTTACAGCAAGTGATGTTTAAGGTTAAAACGCACCTTTCTCTAAAGAACTGCGCGTCAAGCTGAAGTCAGACCCCCGGAGAGAATCTCAAACCAGTAGGTTACCGCCACATAACGACACATCGAGAACCCAAAAACAAAACAATGATACAATATATTTTTCACAACGCTTTTGAATAAAGTTATTCATAATATGATATGATAAAGAAGCAGTGATAGCCTGGTGGTTAAGAATTCAACCTCTCATTCCGGGGGTGCTGGGTTCAAATCCATGGCGTGCACTTCTTTAGTGCGTTTTAACTTTAAATGTCACTTGTTAACAGTGAAGGAAAACATCGTGGGGAATCCTGCACACCTTAGAATTTATAAAAAAAGATTCTAAGGTGTGTGAAGTCTGCCAACCCGCACTTGACCAGAGTGACAGACTATGGACTTAAACCTCTCAATATGAGAGGAGACCCAAATTCCAACAGTGGAATGACAAATGGGTCGATTATTAATATTTTAATTATTACTATTATGTGATAAACTTTTGTGATTGACAATATAAAAAAAAATTCGTCTACAGCAAATCGTGGAAAGTAAAATTGCATACTACGCATTTTCATGTCTTCCTTGCCATCTGTATTAATATTAAGTTCCACGCAAAGGACTTCATTATAATGTTTCTGGAGACGCTTGAAGAATGCCATTATAAACCCTGGTCACGTCTCTCGCGCGGACCATTTAACTGCTTACGACTAATTAAGTACTTTATATTTTTCTCCAAAAAAGCAACAAGTCTGTTTAATGAAATGTTAAATTTAATAATATTTATTGTTATTATTATTACATAATTACGCCACCAACCTTAAGGAACAGACAGAGGGCACCTAGCGCTAAATATATTTATTCTAATAGAAATTACGTGCTTGAGCGGTGATACTGGCTAACAATAATTTTGCCAATGAATCGTAACAGATTTATCTGACTGAATTAAACACACCTGCTAGAAGTTCGTAGCAGATGTCTGTGGCGGCTTGACCATAAGATTGCTACCTACTCCATGAAAAAGTCTGTAAAGAATATAATTTGGCAAAATAATCATTATCAGGTCAAGTCTGAAACTATTAGGTACTCGGCGCACGTCGCGCCGACCGTCCAAAGAAGTTCGCATCTCAAGGCTAATCTAGTTTCTGTTCGGTTAACATTAACATCATTAGCTCTATTTCTACTTATTTGTGAATTTTATCTCACAAATTTCGTATTCGTATTCATCCTTGGCTCAGCAGTTAAGTTCAAAGCTAAGAGACAACTAAACTGACAACATTTAGTAGTCAGAACCTGACCTACTCTTGAGGATTGAGTTGTAAACCTTCACGTCACTTTCTTCTCTACCATTCTCTACGGAAACACCAAGCTGAACTTGGTATACTGCTTAGTGGAAAAACTAAAAATATACAAAGCTGATTTTGTGCCAAATTGATCTTTACGGAAAATATAGGGCAAACCTGTCAATAGTGAAGTGTTGATGAATAAACAATCCTACCTATCGAAATACATTTCAATTCATAAGAGAAGATTCATGTAAATATATAATATTTGCTCAGCGTGTGAGCTTGGGCGGGGAATGATAACGTTTCCTAACTTTTCCTACGGACGCTCTGGACAACATCCCTTTTAAATGTACATTAGGCAAGCTCATTTAAAATTCCAATGGCTTAACGCGTCTGTCGCCTCTGCCATTTCCTACTCTTTGGCTGGACGCAGCCGCCCGGCGTCCGGAGTCCGG
>DWJK01006393.1:0-10508 GCA_018248815.1 Croniades pieria auraria | reverse complement strand
GCGCACCTCTTTACAAAAGTGCGTTTCAAATTTAAATATCACTTGCTAACGGCGAAGGAAAACATGGTGAGGAAACCCGCACAACTTAGAATTTATAAAAAAAAAAATTCTAAGGTGTGTGAAGTCCACCAACCCGCACTTGACCAGCGTGGCGGACTACGGCCTTAACCCTCTCAATATGAGAAGATACCCATATTCCAACAGTGGAATGTTAATGGGTCGATTATTATTATTATTAAACAAATTATAAGAAAGAACATTACTGTACACTAAGAAGAGATTTATTTGCATTTTTGTGATACCTACGATACTTACGAACTGCATATGCATGCACATGCACTAATCGTGGTTTATGAACATTACATTACCGGAAAATTGTCTTATTGTATGAAGAGAGTGGCAGACGCACAGCCACAATTCGCAAGCCGCTGCCATCTACGGACATCTGTAGCTGATCTGTCACCGAGTGCTAGTGCTATCTCTAACCCTACACACCTGCGGTACTAGTTCTATATTCATCACTCGTTTCATACGTTTACTCCAGTAGATGGTTTCTCACGCCCATTGACCACAATGTTATTTTGATTTACTCAGAGAATTAATTTTTAACACTATGAAAAATAAATATTGAATAGCTGACAATAAATAAGTCTACTGTTAGTATTTGCTCATTTGCGTGCAGTCAGAATGTTAAACTGCCACACGCGCTCCCCATTGTACAGATTAACACTTTATTGGATAGAGCCGAGAGTTTTCTTCTCTCGGCTTTTTCTCTCGGTGTACCCCACCAGCACCCAGGCGTGTAAGGTCGATGAAAGTATTCATTTGCACCCATACAATTTTAATGTTAATTAAGAAAATCTAAATATAAATGTGTATGTAAATGTGTCTTACGATCAAATAAAGGTGTTCTAGTTAAGTGATTTATATCATTTTATCCTACTAATAAAATAAAATTATTTTGTCGTAAGAATGGAAATAAAATTATTTTGTCGTACGAATGAAAATAAAATTATTTTGTCGTACGAATGAAAATAAAATTATTTTGTCGTAAGAATGAAAATAAAATTATTTTGTCGTAAGAATGAAAATAAAATTATTTTGTCGTAATAATAAAAGCTATAATTTATTAAATAAGAATATAATTTATGTAAAATACATCTGTATGCGTTTTGTCGTCTAGATAATATCCGTCCATACTTTTGTACTACCATCATTTTATGTACATTAAGTGCGAAATAATTGTATAAGCAATTTTTTATTCTTCCGATCTTATCACAAAATTGTCGCATTGTCAACATCCATTAGGGGAATTGTCGACAATTGAGGTCAACTCAGTCATTAATTTTTCACAAAGCATTACGACCTATAGGAAAATATGCGTTACTTTGTACACGCTACACGTCTCTACTTATCTCTACTTATCTCTATCTGACTGCAGCTCACAATCGAATGCACTCTCTCAACTCTATCTCGAACCTGCATAGATGAAACCCTATGCTTGGTGCAGCTGTCTCCCACCCTACCTGGCGCAGCTGTCCCATTCCCTCGCCTACGCCAAATCTTTTATCTCGCTCCGACCTCAAAATTACAGTCGGTCGTTTTCGTTTATACTCGCATGCACTAGCCGCTGAGAGCCCGCTAAACAGTTTTCAGTCAGTCGCTATCCGGACGGCAGAGGAGGTGTCTCGCTGTCCGACGACTCTCCCGCGCGTAACATCGTAACCGGTGCATGTTGTATAGGGATGTTTATTCCGAGATAGTGCGCCCTATAAACCCCGAGTCGCCGTGCAACAGTGGTGTGAACGCATTTAACAGTTAAGTTTTAGGACTGGGCAGGAGTTTAGTTAAAGTGCTGTGGTCGGTTTCGTGGTCAAACTCGATGTAAGCGGATGCTGTAAAGATTTGCTCGATTCTACAAAGGTAAACACATCACATCAATCGTATGGTAATATTAGAGCGATGTTGCCGACTTAGTTGACGGCTGACAACGGTTTTAATGGATCTAGCCGACGCACGAAAGTAACATCAGAGCGGAAACATGAAATGAATTTAGTTTCAGTTGATCATTATTATGACTTTCAGAAACATTTAGTGACTGTGGAAACACAATATAGCCGATGTTACACAAGGGTTGTAGCGACAGCCAAAAGTAATAAGTCATGACTATGAACAGTTTGCCGAAGTGAGAACTTCTGAATAGAATTTAGCGCGAGCTCAATGTAAACAAGACTGCTAATTAGATATTAATGAGCATTATACTATATCATGTGGGAGTAATAAAAGATAGAGATGAGGAAGCATTTTTAGTATGAACACGTAACAAAACAATCCATTACAACAATGGGGTATTGTTTGTGATGAAGCTACAATGTTTTTGACAGTGTATTAATTTCATTAAACAGTTTATTATAGACTAATATCCGTGGGCAGCGCAATAGCGTTAAGCTATAGAAAATCTATTGACAGTGGCATCGGAACAATATCGATTGTGATTTGAAGCGGATATCGATATTGATTGATTATTTAATGTTTGACAATGAGATCGTTTTCTAATAAAGACTTTTTTGACAATGAGACCATTTGCCAATGAGACCGTATGCTTATAAAGGCGTTTGTTTATATCCATATATTTACTTCTACAGTTCACAATGAGACAATATAGCTCTCTTGCCTCTATGTAGAGTGTAACATCTTAAAAATTCTGTCTTTCAGAAAACAGTTTAGAAATCCGAAATTTTTCTATGACTATTATGATACAGTTATCTGTTATAATATTCATAGAATAATTATGATTTCAAACTTCTGAACTGTTTTCTGTTTCTGAAATATCGCACTCCAGGCGCAAATCAACGATATGCTAATAAGGATTTGGTCCTATTAATATATCTGCTTATACACTTCAAGTACCTGAAATATGACATACACATATCATCACAATTAAATACTTCTGTTATTCTTTTTTTCATACATTCTTTCTCTTATATTAGTTATCTTATCTTATTCCTCTATTTTACATACTTCATTGCTTGTTTGTTTTTGTGTCCAGTCACATTAATTCCATATTAGCCTTATTTCATTCCCGTATGAATATTACAGACTTTGACTGCCTCGTTAGTTGAGTGGTTGCAAGCGCGACTGCCGATCGAGAGGTCCTGGGTTCAATCCCCGTTCGAGTGCTATTGGATTTTTCTAATTTAGAATACCTAGTAGTGACTCGGAGTCTGAAATTGTGCCCGGTGCATGGCAATAGGCTCACCACCTACTCCATGGGACTTAAACGAAACTGGTGAAACGTGAGAGTGTACTACACTCCTCTGCTTTCCCTTCGGGGATTATAGGCGTGATGGTGTTACGTATGAGTATTATTTTAATGTTTAACCAACATGTACATAAATAAAATCGATTGTACCAACGTTCGAAACAATAAACAGTAGCAAGTAACTGAAGTTTAGTAACAACAGAAAAATATTCCAGCAAATATAGTGTGTGGTGATAAAGTCGTGGACGACTGCCTGCACACGGACCGAGCGTTTTCGGAAACAATGAAAGGGAACTGAGTTAAGGAAATTGGCTTTATATTTATTTTCTCATGTTTCTTTTATTTACGTGCCGCGAGTTCTTTATTACTAATATATAGGGCTTATTCCCACTGTATGCCGCTTTACTAACCCAGCTGTAAGCAAGTCATATACATAATTGGAAACTTTTAATCGATAACATTTTGTTGAACACCAGTTTCAACATAAGTAGTGAAAATAAACATAAAAAAATAAAAAAAAATAATTCTAAGGTGTGTGAAGTCCCCAACCCGCACTTGGCCAGCGTGGCAGACTATGGCCTTAAACCTCTCAATATGAGAGGAGACCCATATTCCAACAGTGGAATGATAATGGGTCGATTATAATAATAAAAAAATTAAAATAATATTAATTGAAATTGTTCTTTCATTCGTTCCTTCATTCACCTATGTATATGTACATTCGTTCTATTTCTAATGCAAGTAGAGAGTTATTATTGTCCATGTGAGTGAAATGTGAGATTTTCCATCTTTTGTTGACTTGTTTGCTGTATACGATGAAATATAAAACTGGTATATATTACTTATAATAATAATAATAATAATATCCTTTATTGTACACTATTAAAAATATATAAAAAAAAGAAAACTTAAAACTAAATATGTACAAAAGGCGGCCTTATCGCTAACTAGCGATCTCTTCCAGACAACCTTTTGAAGGAAGAGATAAAAAGATCACGAAACAATCGCGGGTCGATAGGTGCATATAGTTTATTGTTACATACACACATATAGACAAATAGCGAATAGCTGGGGAGATTAGAAAAATGAAGAGAAGAGAAGAAGAAATGAAGGGTAATAATTATGTATTTGTTGATTAGTTGTCTGACGACTTAGCACCGAGTCTACCCTGTTTGGAGTTCATGTGTAAGTTGCGTCAGGACATTATTATTAGATATCGCGTTTTATAGTCTGCAGAAAAATTTTACGATTTTATTTGCGAAATTTCCGTAGCTAAAAAGAAGCGGTGACTTACACAAGCCTGGGCTGGGTGTTGTTTCTCTCCATCAGCCAGCAACAATTCCCAGATTGCTCAGTATATTTGACGTACCTACTAAAAGTCATGTACGCGTTTAATGGAAAATAAAATAACATGACAACGGAAAATTTGGGAGTCTTGAAAATGATGCGCTATGCGATAGATTTTTACGGAACACGCGTACGAAAGAAAGTTCTTGTAAACACATTATGGAACATCGATTGGATATTGATTTATGCGACAGACTCTTCTTCACCATGAGATTCATTTTCATCTTATTAAGAACGAAAAACAAGCTGCATAGCGAAGGCGGAAACTCAAAATAAAATGTTTTAAGTGATCGAAGTGCCTCAAGTTATTAAAATTCACTGCTATCATAAATTTTAAGACAATTGTTTATTTTAAATTGGGGCAAGAAAAATGTCTAATTTACTCTGTTTGTGAATACACCTTCGCAATATTGAATATCGGCAACGCATTATCAATGATTGTTAACCTTTTGATCTTTTAAAAAAGACAATTATGTTCACTTCATTTAAAATTAAATTATTTCCCTTGACAAGAAAAACCGGAAACAAGGAACTCGAGGAATCCAGGAACAACATCATAAAATATAGTAATTAAACGGTCAAGTGAAAATAAAAATTTCAGTGAATTTTTCATGGAAACATATTAAATTTCAAATTATTCAGCAGGTATTTTTCACTGAACACAAATACAGCTTTTTGCTTCCAACGGTATTTTATGTACAAATTATTACCGCTTCGGGGGCCCTTGGTACCACGATACACCACCGTCAACGAGCGAGCGATTAACTATGGAAATAAATTAAAAAAAAACTTAAATAACGTAATTTCACGCTTGTAATTCCCGAAGGCGTATTCAGAGGCGTGTAGTAAATATGTTGCCATATACCAGTTACAGATCCAGACTCCGAACCACTACTAGAAATTTCTTCAAGAAAATCATCATTATAACTTTGTTGTTACAAAATATGCTCTAAACCAATCACAAAGAAATTTTTGAATACAAATATAATGCAATGTATACAGAAGTCCAATGTAGGATTCTCAACATGATCTGTTCCATAACACACATAAAATGAATACACTATTACAAACCTAATAAAGATATTTTTATTCATGGAGGCAGATGAGCGGTCAGTAACCATATCGAAATTTTTCGAAAACCGCTAACCTATCAGTAGCAAATGATTCCACAATAACTGAATTCCACGATGATTGAATTTTAGAACATTGCTAACTAGACAAAGCTTATGTTTCAACTCTTATTTGCCTCTAAATCACAAGGTTCCAATTTATTATATTAAACATAAATGTATACTGATAGTGAGTACTTTGATTGGTACCTTGATAACGGCTATTACAGCGAGAAATGAAACAGAATGTCATAGTTGGGTGCTTACCTACATTATTGCTGATAGCTCTAAGTACTCGTAAAAAGTTATGAATAATTAAATTAGCAATTAATCATAGATTGATAATTTTAATGTTATTTTAGAGCATGTTAATCACATGAGCATGGTCGAGAGGTTCTAGATTCGATTTTTAAGTCGGGTACTAATAAATTTTTCTAACTTAGATTTTTAAGTAAAAATTTGTAGTATTTGCTCGGGGTCTGGATTTATTCCCCATGTATGGCAATAGGCTCACCGTCTATTCCATGTTTGGACGTAAACGTTACTGGTGATACTTGGGAATGTACTCTTCTGCCTACCCCTTCGAGGATTACAGTGACATGTTACTCTCTTTTTTTTTTTTAAGTTAATATAGTAAATAAGTATAATAATAATAATAAATGAAACATAAATAAAAACTTCTGTCTCAACTACCGACCAATTCTTTGCCAGAATCACGGTTGTAGTAGGTAACAAGTTCCTCGCGTATCTAGTCAGTCGCTATTGGTACTACCGTTCCTTTATCTCTGAATTTACTAGCTGTGTGTATCATTGTATAAATATCACAACACCCACTTTTACCTTTATCACTGGATGCGCAAACAAATTGCTATTTGTAATTGAAAATTAAACAATTTTAACGAATGAAATACTCGATCCTTTTATTTCAAAACTTGTATCGTTTTACTTCCTTTAAATTCATATCTTCCATAACAATGTTTTTTGTAACTTATGTTATGAATACAAAAGGTTATGCAAACACACTACCCGATAATTTGGGAGTGTACTACACTCCTCTACCTACCCCTTCGGGGATTACAGAGGCAATGTTACGTTTTACGAACATCTGTGTTCCAATAAATACGTAATAAATACTCAAAGTTCATTCAGCTTCAATAAAGATAACAACTTTAAATTGAACGGTCTAATTAGGACTAAGGCCCATAAGACTCGTTACTGTTTAGAACTGTCTGATGCTATCTATCACGTGCAAACTTAGTGTACTTAACGGCTAATTCATAACTTTGATCCAATCGCCATTGGAATTCGGTCTAACTTGTAATTTATTCTAAACTGAATTCAATTAAAACTTATTACTTCAGGATGCCAGAAATTGTTGACCGGACCAAAATAGTTGGAAATATATTTCAGCATACGGAACTTGTATAGAATTATGCCCTCATATACAATAGCCAAAGCCGGTTAGAAATAATTTGTCTGGAGTTCGTGCAGTGTGAGTTAAAATATCAATGACTAGGTATAGTTAAAATGTTCTTGAATTTCACACAAGTGAATCTTGTTTTTGGGGTCAAGACGACTGATTAGACGTGTTTATGAGCGCTGACTTTACAAAGGGTCATTAAAAATAAGTTTGTGTTCATGTGTTGTCATTTAAAATACTAAAGGACTCTTTTAACATCGTTTGTAGGGAACATGATACAACAAACTGGCCAAATTTGGGGTAGTTCGTACCATATCGCACTTGTTTGGCAAGGATAAATGCGCAACACGGACCGTTGAATTCTGTTGTATCCAGTATGTGCGAATGAGATTTTCTTTTTTAGAAACGTGAGTTAAAATCCCGGTGATATACTTTCCTACAGCAATGACTTTACGATAAAATTAATTTTACTTTAGTTGCTAGAAGCGTGCGTTTTAATTTACAATTACGCTTATAAACCCTTAGATAATTTTTAATTTATAACTCATCCCCAAATTTAATTTCGCCACGATTCGACCATAATCCGTAAAGTACACGAAAATTCATATCTCAACAAAGGCGAAAGCTAAATGAACAACGACAAAATCCTAAGCAGCTTTTGGGGCGGAACTCTGAAAGTTCCCGCCGAGGTGGAAGTAGAGAAAGCTAATTATAAGAAAAAGTAACGGGAAAGAAGACCAAGTATTTGATATTCAAATCTGACGTGTTTCCATTGCTGATGACGTAACGGTATCATAACGTGGGCATTTGACGGATGGATAGAATTTGGTGATTAAATAAACATGTACACTTGTAGATATTGGTGAAGTAAAGGAAAATTTTTATAGCAATAAAATACGTAACGACTCACATAAGAAGTCCATTGGGCACTATTATTTATTTTATAGCTGGATATAAAAAAGTACTATGATTTCGTGTCTGTTTATATGTGTGTATATATGCTTTATAAGCTACCTGGTTACCAGAATAGTTAGGTTAGATCCAAGATATTTATTCTGTTGTTATTTTATCTAATGTTCAAAGTATTTATCATTCAAGCCATTGTAGAAACAACGCGATCCGACAAGGCATCAAAGTGACCAACATTCAAAAGGTGAACAAGCTGGTGTTAAGACACATATGCTTAAGACATATGTTGTAGACTCGAAAACCGTTGGAGAGACGTGTTTTAGAGTGGAAACCGTGCCTTGACAAACTTACAACGGCCTCCAGCTAAATGAAGTAATCAAATACGCAAAATGGCTGGCAGCAGTTCGATACAAAGAGCTGAAGTTCGATCTCAGTGACATTGTATATGAAAGGTTATGTCCGGTAGCGGACGGGACTAGGCTGACGATGTTGTTGACGCCTATATTTATTTTCTGCATACACATGATACGAGTATATAGTAAACCATCGTTTGATTGTACTGCAATTTTATTTATTAAACTCTGGTTTAATTTAGCAAATTTCTAAACATGCAGTAAACTATTCCGAAATATACCAGAATTCATTATTCTAGAATCGACCATTTCTATTGCAAGTGGTATTATAAAACCTACATCTCTTAATGATATTTTCGAAGGACGAGATCCTGTGGAAACAAGGATTTAAACGTTGAAAGGTTGCTGACCTCGTTGTAATACGTGGAGTAATATTACTTTGGACTGTTCACGAATATCGTCGCGTTTATGATAATAAATTATAGTTCGTTGCCATTTCAGAATAAAAAAACAATAAATTTTACATCTTATTCTCTCATTATAAATTGACCGCAATGCCTCAGCATGCCACTGAAAGTCATCTACCGTATTTAGTAAGTGAAGAGAGTAGCCAACTACTATCCAGCAGTTACCATAGACTGCTGCCGCGCGTGGACATCGGTATTAGACCTCGAACAGCACTGTCAGTATCAACAGCACTGTCAGAATAGGACTGTCAATATCAACATCAGTGTATAAGTATATCGTCGATAGGAGAGAGCTTCTGCAATTGACCACTCGATCTCACGGTCTGAATTCCAATTTCTGCCAACACTTAAAATTCAGTGAGTATCTAGTAAAACAAAATCTAATCAGAAAGTCGAGAAGAGCTTGGCATTTGACGACAACGTCAATCTCGCGAGATTGACGCTTGTTTTTAAACGGCTCTTGGAATAGAAATGATTCATTTACTCATTCGCAGTCTGGTTTTCCAGTGAACCGAAACTGAAACTTGGAGAATGTACAACGAAATTCCAATATAAAGTATCAATTTAAAGTTCATTCTCTATTGTACATTTTCTTCTTTGATAATTTAGAGGTTAACTACTGGATTTCGACCCCACTTCTTAACGCTACTTTGATAGTTTCTGAGCCATCTGAATGTGATGGTTTTATTAACACGGCCATCTAATCTAGATATAGTTAGAACTGCGCTGTAATAACTAGACAGCTAATATATACCTCGAATAAATTTCTAAAACACAATTTTACGTTTAGACACAGAACAAATATGGAAAAGTCTGCCCTGGGTAGGAATCCAGCCAACATCTCGGTTCAGCGGTCAGATTCAGTAGACAGTTTATCAATGGGACCCTTACTTCTAATACTTGGTAGTTGGTATACGTTGGTATTCATTACATTTTACCGCGTCCGTGAGCTAACGATGCATCGCGTGCCGCTGCAACCTTTCTTACACTAATTGAGTTAATACTTGCTCCAATTCTGCAAAGTCGTTAAACTTATCGAGCCGTTTGGAAACGATAATATATTATTACTACGCAACTCAGAAGTCTTCGCACTGACGTGCATCTCGTATGAAGACAATGATGAATATAGGAAACCTTAGAATTCAAAAAAAAGCTGTGTGTGAAGACTGCCAACCCATAGATCCATATACCAATAGTGGAATGATACATAGAAGGGTCGAAAAAATATATAAAAAATGCACGTCTATTAGAAATTTTGCAGCCAGTACTACATACAGCGGTGATCTCACAACGGATCTCTGAACATCAACGCTACCTTTATTTCACCTTTATCCACTCAGGTACTTATATATACCTTAATACACTTATTGTAATGTCTCGTAGCGTGACGTCACCGCTCACCGTACTCAAGCTAATTTAATTATTACAATTTACGTAATAAAATGTTACGTCATACTTCTTTATTAGTTCGGAGGAATGTATTTTGAATTTTATTCACGCTGACGTAAATTTTGAATATATATTTTCGATATTATGATTATATAGGGTTTTCCATTAAGGACGGGTCGATGGAAGGAATGGCGCTGTCTATGGTGCAGGCCCAAATCACGACGCAAAATTTGCCATATTGTGGTCTGCGAC
>DWJK01006392.1:0-10508 GCA_018248815.1 Croniades pieria auraria | reverse complement strand
ATCGTACACGTCACTGGATACTGATGTACAATATACTATGTAATTGTGTCAGTGCGAAGTTTTTTGAATACGTATCATCAATGAATTGATGGTGTGGAATGGTAACACTTATCTATTATCCATTCGCAGATATTCACAGAACAAATGTATAATATATGAGTATCACCATGATCGGTATAATATGTGTAGGTGTCATCATAACGACACGGGTCTCGTCGGTCCAAAAGCTTTGTAAGACGAAATCTATCATGCTGACCAATTGCTTGATGGTAGAATTCACGGGTGTCCAAGAGTATTATGGAGTATTGTCACTCACACGACTCACACGACTGCAAGGACGCGGTAAACGGCGGGAGTTCGTGAAGAAGAGCCTGGTATACGTCCGAAACTAGTCTAGCCGTCACACAAATACACGTGGGGTAAGCCAGTACATATATAATCATCAGCGAATACTCTACAATAAAAATACGTAGGTATCCACGACTATAAAACTCAACCTGCCATTCTCGGTACTGTTTAACACCTTGACAAACTACTGATAATGAATTTAACATACAAACGCATTAATAAGTATGTTAATGTAAGTACATACTTATCACGCTGTATCAAGTTTAACTTGTCCCGTGATAACGGTCCTTAGCCGTCCGTAATTAATTTGTGCATATCTACAAGTCGGTGGAGCGAGCGCGTATCATTCAACAACAGTACGTACCATTTTTCTTATCTGTGCTATGAAAAAAGCATGGCGAGATTTTCGACTTGTTAAAAAATTGTTAACGTGTCATCTAGGCTGTGTAGCTAATACACGCTTATCAAGAATTTAAATTAATTTTGATTCTAATTTACTGCGGCGTTCGGTAGCGAAGATTTAAACATACAACTATTTAAACTGATTAAAATTAAAATATAACATCGTAATAATGAATGATAGATTGACGGAAATGCTGCTTTTGTATATTATTGATATAATTTTCGTAATATACCTATCTAGAAACCGTAAATTAAGGCAAAATTTTGCATAAAACGATACAATACGTCAGATTTCCTTAAAACTTGATAAATCGAAAGATCAACCACAGGTCAAAAATCTGTAAACCGCTTGGTTAGATGCAACATTGACACGTGAAATGAACAAATGAACTGTACTGTAGGTTGCAGCTTCAGGCACATCGGGTAACATCGTTATAGACAGACATAAACACCGCTACTCGTCCACACTATGCAAATGGAAATAATATGCGTACTAGCTAACTGACCGAGTTGCTACGTATGTATAGACTCACTATGAGGCTAACGCGGCCAAGTTGTGGATAAAAACCTGCTAAATCGGCCACCGTGGGCGCGGGCGAGCGTTTCAATTTAGACGGGTTGCAGCGCAAATCGCGAGTACCGCGCATGTGCACGGCCGAATGGGGTTACCTCACCCACATTTCTGTCTTCCGGAATTTCACTCACGTTGACACCAGCAATGTACTGATACAATGGTTATATTAGTCTCCTCATTGTTCATACGACATATGTGATAGCGGGGTTAATACGCGCGTGCGTTAATTAACGGCGCTGAATACATTCGGCTGGTATATGTAAATGTCGAAAGCGAGGCTAATTTGCAGTACCTGTATGTCGTTCGTCATTAACGATTTGGGTTATACTAAGTGATGGCGCTCATTGGAGGCCTATGTCCAGCGGTGGACTGAGATAGGCTGATGATGATGAGGTGATCGCAGATGTGAAAATGTTATTTAATTATTGTTAACTTTCAGTAATTAAACGTTTCAATTTTCCGCTATTCTGTTCTAGAAACAAGGCGGTGACAGCGGAAATAAAATACACATCCGCTCACAACTGGAGCTTAGCACTCAGACACATCTATTAATTTGTTTTCGTTGCATGCTGTTCACAAGTTTCTTTATCCGCACGCATTAAAAACTTAGCATAATATTAATATTAAAAATTCATAGTTTTTGAATAGCATTAAGTCACTATAAACTCACCAATACAAATTAACATCCAATGATATGAATAACATTTAAGTATGTGATTTATTTAAAACATATCACTAAAATATAGAACTAATCCATAAACTAATAATGTTTGTCTATTGTCGCCATCTGCAACACGACCATAGACATTTTTTATTAATCGGGTCACATATCGTCCTGTGGATATTCAATAAATCGAACAAATTATCATTGCAATATCTCGTGCTGAAATTATCTTCACACTGCAAGATAAGATAAACACGGGATGCCTTTCTAACGATTGCTATATAAATATACTCACAAGTACCTATACTAACATGACGTCACGACTGTGGTTCCCCGAAGGAAAAGGCAGAGGGCCGCACTTCCAGTTCTCACAAATTAATCTATTAGTTAGGCGAATCTATTCGCAAACATCCTACGAGTGTACTAAGTTTAATTCACAAAATATCTCTAATTCACTATCAAATAAGACAATCCATACAACTCATACTTTGTCTACTTTCGAATCTTAGCAGGTAACCTCGTTCTTTATAAACGCTCAACTATATTTTATATGATCCATTGGAACATATTTAATAACCTATCATCAGCACCAGGTCTTTTAATGGTGCGTCGTCGGACACGGATCTCATCTCGGAATGAGAAGGGTTAAGGCTGTAGTCTACCACGCTGGCCACATCCGGCTTGAACTGCACACGCCTTAGAGAACATTCATTAAATACCTCGTGGCTATTGAGTTTTTATGAATAATAGTGTATTGAAGCAAGTGCATTAAGAAACAATCTTGGCTTAAAAATTGACAAAATTTCATAGAATACTAAATAGTAGCACCACGTACTCCGATTTTGTGCTTGATTTATGGCAAAAGGCTCACCCTGTATACCTTAATGGGACGTATAACATAACCTCTGTTGCCTGAGAGTATTCTACGCTCCTCTGCCTAACCCTTAGGGAATACAAAAGCGTAACGTTGTCTCATGTTCAATTTTATTATACACATCCTTATTTTTTTTTTAATTCATTGCTGTTTCAAGGCAATTTATATAGTGAATTGTATTTCTCAGACATTTGAATGTATGGAGGAGAAAGCGGGGACATTTTCGCTAAACGAGACCAAATCAAGCTCTGGTTAAATGTCTACTTTCTCAGCGTATCAACAAGAATATAATTATTTTAACTTCATAAAATAAAATAACAATTATTAATATTATTTCATTTAATAACGAGTTATAATAAATGTTTAACCTTTATTAGATTTTTATCAGCGGCAGTATTTATGAAGCTAGTCTCCAAGCGTATTTGCATCTCTTCGGCAATATATATTATGAACTGAGTTTTTCATATATTGCATATTTTAATATAATAAACGCATTTTTATATTGTACAACAGTTTTAACATTTCACACGTGTAAACCACCACATATCATATTTTTTTTACGTAGAAAACATCCTATACTACAAAGCTTATAATAATTTTGCTCTATATAGTAATAGTGTATTTCCAAACGAACCTCGTTAATAGGAACACGAGAAGACCGAAAGCCGCATCCATGGCTTTCCTGCCGCCAACTCGTTCTAGCAAGAAAATTGGCCGTGACTCACGCAAGTTACCATCTCGATCTAATCAATGTCGCCAACCGAATACAAGCCATACTTTACGATCACCTATCTCTGCTTTACGATTTCGTCGGCGACACACAGAGGCCTTGTATATCATATAAAATTACGTACCTTTCACAGATTGTTACTCTGGCACCGACATTGCTAATTTAGGTGGATTTAGATTTGATTCGCGGCGTGATATATATACAAATATTTGTGCGAACAGAGAGCCGCCGCGATAGTGCGTCGGTTCTTACAAATTTTTCGCTCGCAAACAAACCAAAACACGAAATTAATTTGAAAAGTTGTAAAATAAGACATCAGCGAATTAAGGTATGTGGCTGGAGGTTTCGTCGCTGGTGCACGCCGAGACAAAGAATTGCCAATTATTCCACCTGCCCCCGCCGCACCTGGCCCGGCTGCTCTTTTTATTTATTTAAACGTCGCTGATATTTTTATTGTTCGCCTCCGTCGCTGAATGCTACTCAAATATATACTTACGCGCACATATAAGGTCGCAGTACGCACATATTGCGTATGGCGTTAATTGAATTAAAATACTGAGACGTGGCAAGCGGCGAGGAAAGGTGTAAGCGCTTTAGCTATCTAGAGAAGAGTTTAAGACGACCGTTAATCGACAAATGTACCCACTAATAATCACCTGCAATGGAATCACATGTTTTATGGACTTTAGAATTATTGTATACATCCACCAGTCCGCAAATATCTAAGTACATTGTGTATTATCAGCGGCTCCCAACACTAAGCGGTCAAGCACACTGCGGTGACGATAGTGTTTTTATTAATAGCAATGATATGGTCGGAATTCGTAGAGCAATATATAGAACTCTACGTTATGGAAACAAAAATAAATAGTTTTATTGTTTAAAAATGTTTCCATTTAGTTTCATATTGGCATTTCACTATGTAATTAATTACTTAATATACTCGGCACTTCCCTTAAGGACTAAGTGGGAATGTCTCCTATCTTAAAACATGTTTTGAACTTGAAACAGCAATACGCACAGCAACTTAGCGGTAGAAAGGGATGCAGCAGTGGCGGCCTCTATAATTAAACCCTGGACACAAGAGATTGCTACCTCCCAACTCGCACAAATAACAGTTTTTGCTTTATATTAACAAAAAGATGGATTTTTTATTGGATTGCAAAAAGGACATTTCTGTGTTTAGGTACGTTTATTATTTATCTTAATCCGTTCCGCGCAAAGGACAGAGAATCGATACAACGTAAAGTACGAGGATCTCAGACGGAAACAAAAATACAAGATAAATTGTTCTCCAATTTGCATAAAATATTGATGATTTAAGATTCCACCCATATGCTGTACAGGCGACATATATCTGAGGATGCAGGATGCAGTGATGCAGCATCACACGTTTTCAGTAACGACATAATAGATATTATTAAATGAGAAACAAGTACAGTAGCCCGCACTTGCGTAATGTCCTATTGATTAATCTCAATTACTCAATAGACGCCAACTGCGGTGCTCGCGCTGAGCCTAGTCATAATGTTAACATTGATCGCACAAAACATTTATGGGTATCATCGTATCACCTTTCCTTTGTATGATGATTTTTGTATTATTCATGGCAATACAAATTTAGTTTTGCATAATCCTGTTAAACTATACATAACAAGGTAACAATCGATATATTGGCAATACGCAGATCGTTTGGAAATGATCTCAGCGCCCATTATACATAATCCGACATCTAAATCACGTCATAAATGGCCCGCATTGTACGAAATACACAAAAAAAAGATCGGAGCAAGAGACGCGGACACGATGCGTCGACATGGTTCGTCGACCCCGTCGATATTTCTCGAAATTCACAGCGGAATTCACGCTCTTTTCGCTTTTTAATTGTAAGTAGCAGCTACCCAGCGACAAGGTGATACGTTTCCAGAGAAATATGTACGGACGCGTCTTCACGCTGGCATTACTATAACGGAACAAACATAAAAATTCGACAAAAATCCAGATAGAATAAGCGAGGTTCGGTTCCACTTCTTCACACGTAACCGCTACCACAGTTTATTTCAACGAATACGATCAAAATTATAATAGGTAAGTAGTATTTCCAATCAAATAATCTACAGGTAGTCTGAGTACGCTGTAAACAATACAAAAACCCAGTGTACGTAATTGAATTAATATCCATAAGATGAGCGATACAGAAGTCTCGTGTACGTCTAACAGAAACAATAGACTCGAACTCAAATATCCAACTCTCTCAGAAACACTTATAATAATTGTACTAGATTTCTACAAAGTATACCTCATGTTTCGTGCGAGTAGTGTTCCACGGAATTATTATAAAGGCAAATTTAAACGAGATCATGTATGGTTTTTAGAATGATTGGCAACGACCCAAGACTTTGGATAAATAGAGCACGAGTAGGTAGATTTAATTATTATGACATACGACTTATTTAACATTTACGCATTTAACCGGCAGATTGTTATCGCGATGTCCACAATCGATCAAATTGTCATGTCCTACAAATTGGTTGACCTTGCACATAATTATATTAAAAAAAAAAATCAGGTAGCGCACAGGTAACTTAATACATTTCATATTTTCAAAAGCCACGCATTATGACATCCGTTTATGTGACAACACGCAATGCCGAGCAAAAACTGCCCATGCACTGGCCGGAGCGGAAAGCGTGCAGGGCTGATCTGTTATGATAATGCGGGCCGCAAATATAAATATTACTAAGTGTTACCAATTTAATCAAGAACGCCCATACATTTGACAAACGTAACAGGGAATTGGTAACGAATTAATTTAAAGTGTAATTGTGAAGGAACTAAATATGTGATAAGGCGCGTTCATTAACCGGAGCTGAACTCGAGTAACCACGTACATAGCGAGATCGGTTCTATTCGATGTTAGGTAGGAAGTGAATAAGGAAAAAGCGTATTTAAAAATACATTCCGTGGTGCGACCCTAAGTTACGAGCACTCGATGATGTTTAGTCGATTATAATTAGCCGCGCTCCCGACCCGTTGGGCCACAGCGCAAGTCACAAGCGGCTCTCATTGTCACCACACATTTAAAACATCCTGGATCAGATATTGTTAATCATTATTATATAACTATGTCCTGAAAATTTTGTTTTCAACGAAGCAACTTAACACTTATTTAATTAAGATGCCCATAAGCTGCAACGTCTAAATTCCATAAAGTTATCTCACATTATGTTAGTGTATATCTGTTGGATACATTTATTATAAAAAATTGTAAGTACTGAATGTTTGATACAATTTATACTTCAATATTTAAAACAACAGGCAATGATTTTTTTAAACTAAACTTGATTAAACAGTTTACAATGTAATGTGTATTTAATTAATAAAGTGACAAATGTGACCAAGTTGTTTATTAACTATTAATTGCAAACACAGAATGGCATTAACAAATTTCATTTATTCGTTCTACATCTATGGGAGTGTTCTACAAAGTGTTCAAAAGACAATGACAGGATTAGGAAAATATTTTAAAAAATTTGACAGATGTCAAATTTTATCTTTTATATTTTTTTCTTTCTCTATTTTTTGTTTTTGTGCCTGCCTTTAATATTTTTCACTTATAATTATTCTCTAAAGGTGAATGGAGAATGCCACTAAACATTAACTTCGCCCTTTGTTATGCCTGCTTATGGTGTGCAATAAAGAATAAATAAATGAATAAATATTTTGTAATATTTCCACTCGTAACTGGTACCGTCACCAACGTGCACGTGCTCAGTCGACAGCAGATGCACACATCTCTTCGATCACCGTAAAAATATTATTTTTGATATATCTACGTAAATATAACGAACATTTACATCAACAGTCGAATAACAAAAAACGCAGAACCTGCTTTTTGTACATTATACCAGTAGTCACACCTTAATCACATTCACAATTATCGTCAATAACTCAACTATTTCTCGCGTAAAACATATAGTATGAATCCAACATTAAAACCGAGGTTATTCATAACCAATATACATTAGATTTCCACCATATTAAACACAAGAAAATAAATTTCAATTTAACCTAGTCTCTACAATAGTATGAAAATGTACTAGTTTAATACAATAAAATTCCCTAGTATATATAATTAGTGTATTATAAAATGTGTGTTCGTCGATACCTGTCACCTGTAACTGGTGCCGACGCCGGGTGCACTAGGTGAGACTGGGCGCGCGTGCGCAGCAGATGTGTGAGCACGAGACACCTCTCGGCCACCACCTTAACTGTTTAGTCACATTTTATTTTTATATTCCAATAACGCACCTTCGTTCAAACAAAGGAGCCACCAATGCAGAACCATTTCTATAAAATAATATGCTTATCTCATCAAAAGTTGTTAAAAAAGTATGTAAAAAAACCAAGTTAATTACGACCTTAGAAGCATCGCTAGTCAATAAAGCAAAACTAAAGAACAGACAAACCGCTAAAATGTACACAAATTTTAAAAACTATAATTGTTTCAAAATTGGAAACCACTCACTAACTGAGTCAGCCGCGAGAATTAATATGGAATCGGCACTATATTTAGTACATTAGTACTATGAATAGACGCGCCCACGATACGTAGTCATGTAAATCAACGCCCGGCTAATGTATTATAAACTCGATACAGTCGCGTCTCGAGCGAGACAAATACATAACAGAACTTATTAAAAAATAGAACTCCTTTATACTCAGGTTAACGATGCGTCCACGAGCTCGAAATCATTGTGTGGAACGGGAACCACCTGACCCGGAAAGTAACCCTCTGTAGGAACCGTGACTACCAACGATTTGACTGATAATTACATGCAGGTTAATATGTACTTATCCGAAAGCCTGTATACCCGTTGCCTTCATACATCATCAATTACTTACTAATTAACAGCTAATTACAATAATTAAATAAAATAACCATTAATAATTTGAATATGGACAGCCGAGATTGTAAAGTTGATTAAATAAAAAAATACTTAAATTATATCGACACTTACATTAATCCGCATTAAAACATTACAAGGTGCAGCCGTTAATCGCAAGTTCAGAAAACATAATCATAACGTGTCTATTCTAAAAGGTATTTGAGTGGTGCGCCAGTAAAGGGCAGAAGCGATGTGTCGACACATGGCCGGCTCACCGCAATGCGGCAATGTTACTCCTATGTACATACATATTACGAACCACTCTCCACTCGCTAATACTCTTGCTTTATTTATAAATTCAACGCACACTGGAAATATTCGAGGCAATATAATAACGAACTGGACAGCTCGATGATGGGCTTCAAATAACAACTCTGCATACTTCTAATTTACAAATTAGGTTTCAATGATTTTATACACATATATAAAATGTTGGTATAATAGTTAAGTACGTTCCGTTCGTCTTAAAATTTAATTTGCAACGCATTCTTGGTTTCGTGTTTACAAATGTCGACACGGAAAGCGAACACATCGTGTCGTTTTCCGCTTTTCCCGTGTATCCGTTTAGTGGCGGCCCGTTCGGCAGTGGTTCTCATTCATTTATGATTACAAACCGCAGAAATTACGTTCCGAATATCTGAACATTTGTTGGAGCGTTCGAGACCGATTGAGGTGCTGGACGGATGCGTGCGATTATAATTAGGATTGTATTTCTGATTCCGACGAAGCTCAGTATGGCGGGCACCGCTGAATTCCATCTGAGTCATTGTGCCCGTTCTGTAGCCTTTATTTTCGTAAAACACTTAACCCTTTCACGCTGATCATTGTTTGCCGCCGTGTCGACTATTAACATTTTCGTCACTCACTAATTAAGTATTATTATCATCGATTGATTTGTATCAAACTCAATCCTCGCGTCTTGAGTCATGTGAGTTCAAAGTGTATAAGTAATATTTGGCTTCTTAATAGTTTTAACAGATTCTGTAGTCGCAATAGCTAACGATCTATTAATCATGTAAGCACTAAAGGATGAAGCAATAATGTTAGGATCATTACAAGCTAACTCCGACACAGTCAATCCTAGTTCGTTGTCATTATATTGCAGGGCCTGTGTTTTTGTTTTGAATATAATATACATAATGCTATTACGAAGTAAATTTACCGTGTTATAACAAAAATACTAATTTTGATCATTCGTCACACTACGAACCAAAAAAAAATGTAAGGGCTACTTAACAGAAATAAGTGTCGTGGTAATTAAAGAGATGCTTAAAAAAGGGAAAAGACAAGGAAAAATTTTAATAGCTATTACAGATTTTACTATTAATAAATGTAAAACGAATACAATAATATTAAAAGCAATGGCAGGTCAAACAGTGTCGCACGATATAAAAAAAAATGAACCACACATCTCGCCCTAAGCAACACATAACTCTATGTAATAATTACCAAAGAACGTGTTATGTTAATAATTTGCCACCAACAGTATATAATGTGTACGTACACAATTTTTTTCCACATGATTTGACGTGACAAGCGTTTCCATCAACATGTCAGCGGTGCAGGATCTTTACAATCTATTTCTAGGTGACAATGACAATACTGCTATTAGATGTCTACGTCTACTAAGTTTACGGAACTAGAACCGACCCTGAGCGAAGCATAATACAATTTATTATGAATAAAAACTACAATAGATCTGACGTCACCTGAAAAAGTTAAAATTTAAATCAGCTAAAGTAACTGCATGTTACAACAGGATAATTCTATTGACAAGGTTAAATATACTATATCGTATTTAAATCCGTACAACACGTAACGCCCTTAATATAGAAAAATATATTTTTATACTGATTAAACACGATAACAAAGAACGATTTGATAATCTTATTAATAAGAAAATCAGTCTGCGCCGCGACCCCGCTGCAAACAGTGAGAGCTCATGAAGAAGGACCTCGTACAGGTCC
>DWJK01006391.1:0-10508 GCA_018248815.1 Croniades pieria auraria | reverse complement strand
TCAAAAAGTATAATATACACACACACACACACATATATATATGTGTGTGTGTGTGTGTATGTATGTATGTATGTATGAACGTATGTATATAAGCAACAAAAATATGTAGAGTACAAATTTTTTAAATAAAGACTCTAATTGATATCCGAATGGGCGAATAATAATTTTATTACTGTAGTTTTTTTCCTGCAAATCGAGAACCATGATACTTGGCAACGTGTTAGGGTGACATTACTTATGTAAAACTAATTGCTAGAAAACAACTGGGAGGGTGTTGCCTAGTTTTCTATGCGACAGTGGCGTTAGAGCACACGCCGTCGGCGCGGAGTGCGTCGAGTCAAGGTAAGTGTGCCGACGGCCGGGTGTGACCTAGTGTGGCTCCCCCACCCTGCTGCTGCGTTCTGCACTCGCAAAAGTTCAACGAACCTTCAGCAGAATTCTTACAGGCATACGCTGTTACATTACCGGAATCTTGCTGCCACATATCGTCCATACGCGCTGCTCGAAAATTACGCTCTTGATCAAAACGCTGATTCTATTTGCAGCATTAATGCTTCTACAACTGATTTCGTTTTACGTCCTATTGTCATTGTTCGTTTCTATTACAAGCAATAACACCATCGTCTATATTCTTTTAAGGTTAAGAAACACTTGGGGTAACGGTAAAGGAAATAAATGCGGGTAAATTTGCACGCTTGTGAGTTCTTTGACACGTTCTTTAAGCCATGAGAAGTCTGATAATCGGTGGAATATGTTCTTAACGAATACTGGTGAAACCAAGGTCTAACTGTGGAAGGGTAAGTGAGTTGATGGTGAAAGCAATGAAGATTATATGATAGAAAATATTATTAAACGAGAAATAACAGTGGGTAATTTTGTAATTCAATTGCAATGGATTAAATATGAGCGTGAGCGGCCTGCAAATGTGGTCGTAACTTAGTTACCGTTTGGTCCGCGAACTTCTCGGGTATACCAATGCCCCGCATAATGATCAGCGTGAGTAAGAGTAAAGGAAAAGAGAATGGGGTTTTAACTTAAGTAAGTGGAATTATGTTAATTTTGTTTATTATGTCACTAGCGATTGCCGAACTTTCGTGAATCATGCCCGCGCGCTGAGGCTGCCCAGTTTTCGGTCATATATATATTCTTACACCGTTATTACTTTCTACCAACGCTGCGGTGGGTTTTTTGAATTATCACACCTTTAACTTCATAACACAATTGAAGCTGTGTGTGTGACTGTTCTAATTAGTGCAAAATATATTTTTATACATTTGCATATATCTACAACGTTCGCTATCTTAATGACTTCCTTCAGAGAACTAGCTTGGTATTAAAAATAATTTTGAAAATAGCTAATAACCAGTTACAAGATTTTTTAAGTTGTAGAAACCTTCTTTTGGCAACTAAGTCCAACTTCATTAATTCCCATACAATTATTAGATGGAGTAACTTCCATGCCTCCCATATGGCGTTGCATTAGTGGATTCCAACACTGCAACATTATTACTTTGCATAAAGTTAACTAAACTGGCCACACACACTATTGGATAGTAAATTTAACCTCTATATAAATAACATGTTTATTCCCCATGGGGCCCATCTCATCGAGGTCTTTCTAAGAATATAAAAAACCTAAAAATTTCGCGATGTACCATAATTAAAAACCAGAGGCTACGAGTTGTGAATATTACGATATCAGCTCATAACGTTGGCTAAGATAATAGCGCGTCCGTCAGCGAGAGCGTCGCGGCCGCGGCGCGATCGGGGCCGTTGAACGCGACTGGCCTTATTCCGGCGAACTATCGCAAGCGAGAAACGCGTCGCGTACTTTCATTGTCAACTCACGAAGTGCGCATGGCCTGCCACCGCCTCAGCTTCCCATAAAACCCATGCTTTTCTAACATTACGACCTAAATTAACTGTCCCTCTTTTCGTTTACATCATGACACAACCAAGGTGTATTTAGTATCGTCCCATCATCATATTGGGTAACATTACAATAACCTTTTAAAATTAGAGCCACGTCAATATCTGTTTTATGTGTGTGATACGCAATATCATCTAAGAGATTATACTAACTTCGATTTTATATGGATAACCGACGGTTTATGTGTAGCAAACCGTCAAAAGATGGCTGTAGATATTCTGCGAGGCAGTTATCAGAAACGACGATCCGAGTGTAGCGAGAGGTCACCGCTGTCGGATTGAGACAGAGCCGTAGGTAACAATGGCGCAACTGTTGCTACGAGCCGCTACGCCGCCATTGACCCCGCGCCGTGTCAAGTGCAAATCGACTTTACTCAATTATTTTATCATTGCACAAAAGGTAACATCGCGTCTGAAACCCCTAAAAGTAAGCAGTGTATTCCGTTGTATTCCGTTCCGTATTCTAATAATTTAAACACTTGTGTAAATCGACGTAACATTACACCTGTAATCTCCGAAGGAGTAAGCAGAAGGGTGTTATACACTACTACGTTTCACCAGTTATCTTTACGTCCCACATGGAATAGACGCTGAGCCTGTACATCATCATCAATTCAACACAAATTCAACTTTATCACAATCTGACCATTACTCAAACTGTATAATGATTACAAAAGTTAGTATTTGCGTATATTAACTGAAATATAGGATTTTGCTTTAGGGAGTTCACAACCTTAATCAATATATTTCCTGCTTAATGCTAACACTGATTATATTCTTAATTTTGAAATATAAGATACTTTTCCATCGTAAACACAAGGTTGCACAAAATAGTATCTACTTGTAAATAGACAGTTTTATAAGACAAACGTTGGAGTGACGATATACGCAAAGTGGCTGGCAGTGGTTGGATACGTTGAGCTGAAGATCCAGCTCAGCGGCGTGCCATTGGAGAGGCCTGTGTTCAGCGGTAGATGCGAGTAGGCTGATGATGATGATGACAATGACCTAGGAACGGCCTAATGCCCTAACCAGGAATAGGCAGCGCCGCTGATGGTATCTGATGTGAGTAGCTGCACTCCGTGATCCCCAATCTTCATGAAAACCAGCAAACAAAATCCCTATGAAAGTATTCAAGGGCGCCCATTGATGGGATGCTTATGTGTAGCAGTGGCCTGAGATAGGTTAATGATATGACAATGACGATTATATTTAAGATAATAATGTAGTCAAATGTAACACATGTACTGAGAAAAAGCTTAAGCATTAATATCTGATAACTTTATGAGTAGTGTAAATAACCAAACCGTGTAACGAAATGTACATAGAATATGTAGGATTAATAGTTGTTTCACTTAGAACTTTCATATATGGTATGTGGGTAGCAGCACACTCCACGGAGTTTTGGGGAAAATGACTCATTAACTAAATTCTCAGTAAGCATATTTTATACAAAGCTGTTAATGTACTAAACCCGCTACTTTATTCACTGGTTTGCTTAAATTCGAAGATTTTGGCTGAAATTGCTTAGAAAACATGTACATCTCACTCATAGAACGTAAATAGAATTGTTGAAACGAATATTTGAATAAAGAAGATGTAATAAATTTTGAGAATGGAATAAATGATACAAATACAGAAAACATACGAGTAGATGTTTGGAATATGAATGGTATAAATGATACGGAAAACATATGTTAATAATAGTAAGAGTAAGGATTTGTATGCAAACCTAAAAGAGTTAGTTGTGCGTAATGTATTACTTCCAAAAGATTCGTATTACAGGCAGGCAAACTACATAATATTGCCTAAATCAAATATTGTTATATCACTAGTTAGTTCACAGTTTAATGTACTATTACTCATATTTCAAATAATAAACGAAGACATTCGAAATTTAAAATCATATCATTTTTTACTGAATGAGCAACAATAATGCTGAGATTTTTTTCTAACAGAATACGATAATATTATCGTTGTCTCTACTAAATCAAAATAATATTAAATTCAATGTATGAACTACACACTCATTACAAAGTATTCACCGCATTAAGCAGCAAGCGAGTGAACAGGACGCCTTTAAACTTCTTCGTTACTTACACTCGCCCGCTGTGCGCGAAATTGTTCAAATTTGCAAACACACACACAAAAGAGAAAGGGAAAATTTTTAAACGTTTATAGCAATTTATCCATTTACTATATCCATTTATTATATCGTCACCCCAGGTCCATTACAGGGTAGGTAGAGAACATCAGATGCCAAATGCCTACCTAAACAGACGTAAAGTGCTTCATGTATATTTACCACTCTGTTTATAATATAAACTGATGTATATATGTATATTATATACATACATGTCTCCATTGGCTGCAATACAGTCCTTTAAACGTTGGGGCCAGTTATCAATAGTAGCACGCACTCTTTCTATGGAAAAATTCTTAGCTGCCAATCGTATGGATTGTTTTAGGGACTCTAAATTATCATGGCATTTAGAGCAAGCATTACTCTCTAAAACTGACCATAAATCATAATCCAGTGGATTAAGATCAGGACTAGATAATGGCCAGTCTTCAGCTCTGATGAAGTACGGGACGTTCGTTTCTAACCAAGATTGGGTGGATAGAGCTTTATGACCCGGCGCCGAGTCTTGCTGAAAGGACCATTCTTCGTTATTGAACATGTTTTTGTTAAGGGGCTTAACTACCTACTCAAGAATCGTATCTTGACACTCTTGTGCTGATCTTTTGATACCTTTTTCACAATAATATGGCTCAGTCACTCCGTCACCAAACCATCACTGCAATTGGATAATGCCCACGTTGTACTCTGTTGACTAATTGTGAACCTTCATTAGAGATTTCAGGATAAATTCGGTCATTTTGTTTGTTAAAATATTGCTCAATTATAAAAATTTCCTCATCCATAAACAAAATTTTTCTAGGTGCTATCTTCATCTCCCGAGATAAAATCTTTTGCTTTCGGACAGGAATTGTTCGAAATCTTTCCCTTACTGCTTTGATCGCCTTTTTCGTACGAACACTACGTGGAGAACTAGATCTTTTTCTGTCACAAACAGAGGAGGTTTCATTGTACCTATCAATAGCCCGGTCCACAGACATTTGACTAATACCAAGCGTAAGGAGAATTTAAAAAATTGTTTTTGGCTCCATATCTACTTTATGTAATGCGATCACAGCGATTCGGTTCTCTTTATCACCCCACTCCATTTTAATATCACAAAATATTATACACTATATTGGCGCGAAAATAAGAAAACACAATGAACAATCGTATGAAAATGACAGATTCCAAATTCAAAAGTAATATTTTGATTATTTTTAATTGTAACAGTATTTATGGCCAGTCTAAGTATATATTTGTACCATTTCCAAATATGAACATACCAAATAGAAGCGAAATTAAAAATGTTATTTATCCGTTGCAGGCACGATGTCCGGCGGCGGTAAGACCACAATGCGGGGCCGGATGTCCAGTTCCGTTCAACAGGACACAAGTGAACAGGACCCCAGCGTCATACAGGCCAATGAGAACAAGTTGACGCAATTGGAAACCAGGTATTATAAATGTTTTTGATCTTGATAGATAAATATTAATATAACGGAGTAGACATCACCGTGACGTCAGCATTGCTGACATCACAATTGTTGACGTGTTGCTGATGACTCATGTTTGAATTTTCAAAAGTAAAACTACACACGTATTGTTCACTTTCGTATAGTTTTCGGGCAGCGTAACGTCGTCCAGAGAGGTCCGTACTGTTGAACGGCTCGAGCGAGAACGCCTCAACTTTTTTTTTCCAAATGTCTTACGTTGTTGACCCTAATGGCCTCTACAGTTATGTTGTTGACCCTAATGGCCTCTACAGTTATGCTGTTGACCCTAACGCCCTCTACAAATCGAGCAAGAATGCCTCAACGTCTTTTTTTTTTCTTCTAAATGTGTTATGCTGTTGACCCTAATGGCCTCTGCAGCTTCACCGGGTTTTAGTGGCGAGCCCAAGTGGCTCCTACTGAAGCCTCAACGTCGCCAGTGCGGCCATATTTATAGGGACTGGCGCACGTGCACTTATTTACGTATACAGGTTCTTAGAAATTACGATCAGAGAAACAAAAATTGCTTTTAACTAATAATTACGCTTCACGAAGTAATTGATTAATGATTAGAGAATTAATTTTTAGAATAATAATTCTTAATAATAGATGAATTGTTGCATTTGCACCGATATATAACATTAAATGATGAAAAAACTTAAAAAAGAATGGAAAACATTACGAAACTTTAACTTTTCATTGTACAAGTTTTTACATTGACGAACATACAAAATTTAATGACAATTTTAATGATAATTGCAGCCAGCATTAATGAGGTTGCAATAGATTCAATAATAGCACCTATTATATATTTTTTTTATTCTTTGAATATTTCCCATTGATTAATTTGTGGTATAGTATAATAAAACAAATTGAATAATAAATCCCTTTAAAATTTGCTCACATTCTATGTTGTGGTAAACTGAACTGATAACAATATTTCCAGGTTGAACGAGCTGAGAACTGATCAATCCCATTTAGAAGATACAATGGTATCTCTGCAACAGAGCACACGGGAAGGAAAAACTAAACTCTCCAAACTGGACATAGAGCTGAAGAGTTTGATTGAACAAGTGCCAACCTTGAAGGTAACAAGACCTAGTAACAAGACCTTACCATGAAACTGAGAGGAGACACATGTGTAACATTGAAGTGACAAAAGGGTCAATGATGATAATGAGTTGCAATAACTTATTTGGCAAACTTAATTGTCATTATACCTATCTTGGGTTTGTTTGCTGACTGGCAGATATATAAAAGGGTACACCAATGGATGTAGGCAGGCTGATGTTCATGATATGCAAGTGTTTAACAAAATGTTTGTGGTAAAATTTAATACTGCAGCATATTGTTGATCAAATGGATTTTAAATGTATATGTCATATTCAAAATTTACTATATTGTTGTATTGATTTTGAAAATATTTTTAATAGATTCAACTCAAGCAACAAGAAAGCAAGGCTGCCAGTAGTAAAGTTGATGAAGAACATAAGAAACGTTTAGAAGAGGTACTGGAAGTTGCAAAGAGGAAACTGGAGGAAGCAAAGTTCGATGCTGGCGAGGTATCAATTTTGATAACAATTATATCAGATTAAAGCAGTGATAGCCTAGTGGTAAAGAATTCAGCCTCTCGCTCCGGAGGTGCTGGGTTCAAATCGATGGCGCGCACCTCTTTACAAAAGTGCGTTTTAAGTTTACATATCACTTGCTAGCGGTGAAGGAAAACATCGTGAGGACACCTGCACACCTTAAAATTTATAAAAAAAAAAATTCTAATGTATGTGAACTCTGCCAACCTGCACTTGGCCAGCGTGGCAGGCCTTAACCCTCGCAATATGAGAGGAGACCTTATTTAAACAGTGGAATGATAAATGGGTCGATTATTATTATTATATCAAATTATGTGTGGCCCTCGGGCCAAGCACTACGGAGTTTTTCTAAATTTAAATTCCCAGTAGTGTCTCGGGAGTCTGGACTTGTGCCTTGTGTATGGCAATAGATTATGATAATGAAAATTAAGATGATGTAAAGTGAAATTGATCCGATAAGTTTAAAAAATTGTTTAAAAAGTTTTGTATTTGGATGTATCTATGCCAATATTTATGTCCAAAAACACTACATGCGCTTGAATTATTACATTTATTATTACCTTTATTATTACATAAGTACATACATGTCATCCCGCCAAGTCCGTATACATGCACGCCGGTTTAGAGACTTCTAACTCCACCCATCAGCCATCATCATTTGGTCGAGATAGGTGAGCCTTGATCAATTTTGATTTACAGGTAGAGAAGGAAGTTCAAGGAGTGGATGCACAGATTTCAGTGGTCGCCGGCAACCGGGTGAAGGATCTGCAGAAGATTGTCGATGATCATACGAAGAAAATCGACAAGATATCCACTGAAATAACGAAGCTTAAAGTGGCTATAAATACTAGCAGAAGGTAAGGAACAAATTTTAAAGAATTGCTACCAACTTCGGGCTGAAACAGAGGGGGAATCGTTACGAAGTATGGTAAATTCAAATAGAAAAATACGTATGTGTAATTTACACGACTGAACTCAAAACCTACTTTATTTTATTGCTACTACATTTCAATTTTTTCATTACATCAATTTTTGGTTGATCATAATAGTTAATTTTTCTCGCTGATAAATATGTGTCTCGTTTAGAAACAAAATATATGTCTGTGTTGTTGCTTTACTAATATATAAAAATCATGATGTAAAATTTTCTAGAAACGCTAACAAGAGCAAGGACAAAATAAATCAAATGAAAACCGATCTGCAGGAAACTGAGAGGAATTTGGAGAGCTTAAATGATCAGAAAAGGCAGTTGACTTTAGAAAGCTCACAACTGCAGAAAGAGTTTGATGAGGTGAGTAGAATGGAATAGAAAGAGGTTAAAAACACAACTTTTCATATTTAAAGTTGTCAATAAATCAAGTCCCATAATCTTGAAAAATCCTATTCTTATATTCACAGTTAGAAGAACAAATAACTGAGGGGTCGAACGAATTCTCAGACTTGAGACAGGAGATAGCAAGACTGCAGAGCAAGGAGAACAAAGTGAAAAGCGAAAGACTGGAAGCGAACAATGCTGTCAATAAAATGGAAAAATCCGTACAAGAATGTGTCAGCAAGATACCTATGTGGGAAAATGAGGTATGGTTTGTATTTTTAAATGCTCAATACTCGTTTTAAATGTGTAAATTAATGTATGTCGTGGTGTGTACTATTTTTAGAATTAAGTATTGAATAATGTTGTCCGGGAACAACACAATTTGTAATTAAACAAACCGTCTTGCTTTTGATTGGCAATGGTTTATGAAGATCTCTTTCTAGCTACAAAAAATCTGTTTGTGTATATCCCCAATATTAAAGACCTTTTGAACCATACCGTTATATTTTACTCCACATACATACATATATAGAAAGTTGAGTACTATTTCAAGTAGTTGCTGGTATACATATTATGGCTTCCAGTGCAAGCATTTCTGAAGATTTTATAATATTTTAATATTCAATGCTAATCAAAAGCACCCTGTCCTGTATACATATATTGGTCAATATGTTATACAGGATGCAATTAAATTCGTTATTATAATTTTCCCAGCTAACAGCTCTGAAGCTTGAAGACCCCGGCGTGGACGGTATACCGGGCATCGAGCGGCCGAGCCCTCTCGTGCGGCACACGGCAGAGGAACTGGAAGCGTGCGAGGTCGAGGAATTGAGAAACAGGTTTACGGCTCAGAAGACTAGGGTCGGGGACGCTAAACCCAATCTGCAGGCTATACAGGTATGACACGTACCCCTAGTTAATGAGGTAATAAGTCACTTTACTAATAGAAAATAGTGGTATGGGTTAATTACTTCCTAAAATGATCAACTATTTGGACAGAAGTAGGTTGCTGGGCATATGTTTCTGGGTTGAATGTATAAATAAGATTTTTCTGCTCTGAAAGTCTTGTGTCATTTTTGTTGCTATTGATTTTTCAATGCTCGAGTTTTTAATTTGGTTTTATTTGTGGTTAGCGTTGTTCATTATTATTGAACAAATATGTTCCATCAGGTTCGTTAACTATAAGTAAATTCTAATTATACTCGTTTTGTAGTACATTTAAGCAGCTTACAATTAAATGTAAAAAATTTTTAAAATCATGCATCTGTTCTTCAAGCTTCATGCAATAATTGAATTTAATATTTCAGGATTTCAAAACCAAAGAGGAGTTGTACTTGAGACGTGCGGCTGAACTGGACGAGATCACTACAAGGAGAAATGAAATGCGTGCGCTCTACGATCAACTTAGGAAGAAACGCATTACAGATTTCTTATGTGGTAAGTGAGTTGGCTAAATGAGTTTTACAGCGGAGACCGCGGCTCAGAGGCTCTGATTTCTTGTAGAAAACTGCACGCAGAACCTGGACGCAGCAAGTCGAAGACATCAAGTGTTGGCCCTTGTTAGAGAAAGCTTATATGTAGAAGTGGACTGATACTGATAATTTTCACTTTTTTGTTTCACAATTTTGTTATTTATATAAATTTACATTTACAAGATTCTTTCCAATGTTTCAGGATTTAACACGATAACGGCTAAGCTGAAAGAAATGTACCAAATGATAACATTAGGAGGTGACGCTGAATTAGAATTGGTGGATTCCTTGGATCCATTCACCGAAGGAATAACATTTAGGTGATTATACGTTTCGGATAAAAAAATATCTGTCTTAATTTCAGTTTTCACGTATTAATTAAGAATATCGTAATTTATTCTCGACATTTAAAAATACGTTATGGAAATTTATTTGACCCCGTAATTCGGTCCACTTCGGCTAAACGTGAGCGAAGCTTCATCCATACTATTAGTCTATACATTTCGCATATTATCAGTGTTTGCTACTCCCGGCGTAAGCATCAAGTCCACTGAATGCTCCACCCAGGATGGTATTGAGGTCATCACAATA
>DWJK01006390.1:0-10508 GCA_018248815.1 Croniades pieria auraria | reverse complement strand
ATTAACTTTAATAAAACGTGCAAAAACGACTGTGTTAACGACCCCGTTTTAAAGTTAGAGATCAAACATTAATAAAACACAAATTTTATTTTTATTATTTCAAATAGTTTTTTTTTTCGCAGCTTATGTTCGATATTGGTATTTCTTTTATTTGCTTAGCTAGGTACACTTTCTAGCTTTCAAAAGATACTACTTTGACGAAAATACACCGTTCCCAGAGAAAGAAATAAAAAAAAGTTATGAAATAGAAAGGTTTTTAATAAAAAAAATTGAATTGCTTTTATTTTCGCAAAAGCTAAATAAAAAAAATGTTTTTGTCGGCAATTTTTTGTTTAGTATCTGCACACTTCGTTTGATCAAGTGTAAAAAAAACATTGTATAATCTGTTTATGCCTTCATAGAAATACTTCAATTAATATTATTTGAGCAATTAAATGATTCTGTGACTTCTTCTGTTTCAGATAGAAATGCAGATATCGCATACATTGATTTCAAACTTGGTCTCACACATGGTTGGATCAGATTTTTGAAAGAGAATGCTGCAAATGACTATCTGAAATTGTTGAGTGATGGAGTCCTTTCAATTGGGGACGACAAGGTTGCTGTCCGGGTGCTGGAAGGTGAGGAAGAGCAGGAGTATTTAGAAAAAACTGTTGACGAAATGTTTAAACGGCGCAAAATGATAAAAAACTTTAAACACAAAGGGAAAGGCAACTATAAGGGTAAACATGGTAAGAAAAGGAGAATGGGTAACCATGAGGACGCTCCACCAGCCAAAGTGAAAGCAGATAGTTAGTATCTAATAATAGTCAACAGCTTATCAACATTCAAAATAAATTCATAATAAATTGTGGTTCCAATTATCTTGCTGATCTGTCTGATTTCGCTGCTGTCAAATTAGTAAGATGGGTATCAGAGCCTGATTATTACAATGTACAATTGACTTTTATGTTTCCTTCAAAAGTAAATAGACTGTACAGGTATTGAACCATGACTAGTATTGTATTGTAAAATCATTCTAACAGTGTATGAAACTTTATGTGTATGTAATAAGTTACTTTGTAATTGTATATCCATTTTTTTTTTCTTATTATTAACTTTATGTTAATTATGGATAATTGCAACATTTAACAGAAATCCTAGATGCTGATTTAAGATGGAACAGAAAAGTAAAACATGTTGGTTGTATTCATTTTGAATTTTATCTTCTGTGTGTTCTTTTTGTATGAATGTAGGGATAAAAATGTGCTAAATAGAATTTGACTATGTTCTGTGTAAAGCCTAGTAACAGTGACTGTTACAATAGTTTATTTAACCAATTTGTATTAATTTTATTAAAGAGTATCTTTCAAATATTTGTTTTTATTTCTGTCTGCATTCCACTTTATTATCTTCGAAACTTGCCTGTGTATGAAAAGATAGATGAATATAAGCATGTCAAGTTCATAAGAATTGAATTATTAGGCACTTGGTGACATTGTCCTATCGCCCAAAAGACCTGGCTTGATGATAGAGCAATAATAATAAAAATTATGTTTCTGCGTACGTAAAATTGAAACAAGTTGCAGGTCGTAGCACGCAAACCGAAACCAGCATGTGTCACTGAGCAGAGTAACACAGTCAATAATGCTATTATAGAAATTACCAACAGCACATATATATATAGCTGCTGCATTAATAAAGGTACGCACCTATTTCATCATTATTGTTAAAAGAGAGCTAATTTCGGTTTAAAAAAAAGAGTTAAATAGCACTTTGATATAATGAAGCTTATTAATTTTACTAGTAAATATACCTATATGCAATACATATTGCATCTGGGAAAAATATTCCACTAGCAATAGATAACTAACGAGTTTACTCTACTGTACCATATCGGAGTAAATAATGAAAAAAATGAAATCGACTGAAAGTTTAAAATAATGATTCCTGGTAAAAAACATGATGTATGGTACATAGACTTATTAGATACTCAAAACAAAAATTAAATTTATGGGTGTTGTCATTGTCATTGTTTTATGTCAACTTGAACTTAAAACTGGTGACGCAAGCGACCATTCGTAAAATTGCGAATGCGGGTTAGTGATCCGGTAATAGGATTGAAGACTCTAAATTTTATATCTACTGATTGTAAAACCTAATTGTAGTATCAATAACTTGAAATAATGAAACCTTTAGAAGAAGAGTATGACGATCACAAAGAGGCGCAAGTGGCTGGTGATGTGATCGGCGATACCGTGTATAGCGAAAGGTTCGTACTCAATATTCTCCTAAAACTGGCTAACTTGGATTTGTTAAAAGATGAAGTCCCGGAAGAAAGCTTCGAAGAAGATCTTTGTACTCTTTGGGACATGACAGCTGAACGGGACGTAGTCCTATTCCTGCAGGGTCATGAAATATTGCAGCTGATAAATTTCGCCTTACCTACCATAGAGAGTTCCCGAATTATCGAGATTATACTTGGTATCATAGGCAATATGTGTTGCCAAAAAGAAGCTGTTGAATCTCTATTGAAAATGGACACGTTTGTGTCCTTTTTAATAGAATACATTAAATCTGATGATATTCTTGTACTCATACAATTGTTGCGCCTTGTCAACTCCTGCCTGTTCCTTTCGTTCGATGACGACATCGTTTTTTGGACAGATATGTTCATTAAAATTGGCTATTCAAGTGCACTGTACTTCATCCTTAAAAATTCCTCAAACAAAGACCTTCTCGTAACTGCATTGGAAAATTTTAATACCATTTGTTCATATTGCAATATAGAAGCTACAAGATCCAACTTTTTTGGACACTTTGTTACTACCGATGCCCTTGAGTCACTAACCATAGCATTTTCAGAGGTTACAATCAAACAAAAAGATTTGTGTGAAAAAAATGAATTCGAAAGGGTCCTTATAATAAGCTTACAGATTACTTTGAACTTGGTGGGATTTGAGAAGAAATTAGATCTGAGCAAAGACAATCTAGAGGATGTGTCAGTGATGGTTATGACCGTACTTAATTACTATGAAAAAAAAATCATGAATCAAAAGGAGGTAGATATGGACTTAGTTGATATTGTCGATTCTACAGTGACTATAGTCAAGGTTCTCGAACTGAGTAGCACATCTGAGCCAGACAAATATTTTACTCCCAGCTACAACATGTGGAAGGCATTGAACACCATGGAAAAATGTGATAAAAATGACTCATCAAAATTTGAAGAGGACGAAAAAGATGAATTACAAGAGTTTGCATCTAAATTAAGAACACCTTTGTGCACACTTATTTGCCTGTACTTGGAAAAATGTACAGATGAAAACCTTTCCAATTCAGTAGAAGACATCAACAGTAACTTGGATGAAGTTCTTGTATCAGTTGTGGACAATGATTTAGCAAAAGCAGTTACGGAAAGAATGTCTTATTATAAAACTAGAATAAAAGAATGTTAAAGTGCAAACTCTGTTACGTTCAGAGATAACCTTAAATATACGGCTTGGTATTATACATTTTATTTATACCCTTTACTTATATTCTTCAATTACATTCTTTTGTTCTATTAAATTTAGGTTTAGCAATTTAAGCTGTCTAAATCTAAAGTATATCTTGTGTTATTAAAATCCTGTACATGTACAGTAGAATGGAGTGTTATGTTACATGGAGCAACATTGTGTACCTATTCACAGTAAAGTATATTCACTATTGAAGGTTACAGATGTGAGATGAAGGTGTTATGTTGTAATAATGATAAATACACCTTAATCAGATATACATACATTTGTTCACTCATTGTGCAACACATGTAAAATTTCTTACAATTAACTATCTGTTTGTTAATTAGCATAAGCCTCTTCTAACTTACTGCACAGCTTGCTATCTGGTGTCTGTTTATAGCTTATTACTAATTGGATGTTATTTACCTGTCATTTGTGTGGATGACCATTTAGTCCTTCAATTGCTCCATTTATTCCTACATATTATATGCCTTTCCCTTTTATATTTCAGCTTCTTAATAGTAATAATAATTTATCTTGTATTAATGTGCTACCCTAATATTTCTGATCTGATCTTATTTGATAATCTTTTCCCCTTTATACTTCTGTTTGTAAAATTTTTGCCAGTCGTGTTTTTGACTTTAAGCTTTTGTCAGAGTCCAAGTTTGGCACTGGCAGAATGCAACTGTTGAAGAGTTTTCTTTTCATTCCCCATTACTGCCCCAAGGCCCCAATAGTTTTTGCAAGCATTTTGGATATACCTTTCAATTTCCTTTGTCATAAGGTTATTAATAAGATCAGTTGTTCCAAATAAGCATATTTATATTAATAAGTACTTAGTTATTATTTTAGTTTTAAGTGTGTTTATTGTTAATCCTACTTTGGCCTCCCTCAAGTTCACTTATGATTTCCTGAAATCCTGCGGTGAGACAATGTCTAAATCATCTGTGACTGATATGTGTAAGGCACTCTCTGTTAATGAAAAGGCCTCATCCCTCCAAGTCTATTGGTGGGAACTTTCTTCAAGAACTGCTATGAATAGCTTAGAAGAGATACAGTGTCCTCAACAAACACTTCTTCCTCTTTTTATTGTGTTCCCATCTTTGTCTCATTTTGTTCTGCTTTTCTGTTCTCAAAATCGTTCTTAAGAATTCTAATATTAATATTGTTCTAATATTAGTTTGCAATTCTAGAGAGCTCTCTATATAATTTCATGTTCAAAGAGGCATATGTCGAAGGCCTTGCTTTTTTGGAAACACTTGTCTCACCATGTCTGACATCACATAGTCAAATTAACTTGGCCTGATCTTGTGGTCGATTTTCATTCAGTATTGTAGTTAAGATATAAGTATAAGTGTAGTTATGTTATTAATTCGAAAATTTACAGTATTGTGCATTTATTACATTATGATGTCTGCATGCTCCTTAAGCATCAAACCTTTGTACCCTATGTTCATTTTCATTTTTAGACAAATTTTAAGCAATTTTGAAAACAGAAGTCACATGGAAGGAAACAACACCTTCATTTATGTAATTAAGTTACATAACTTATATCTTAAATTATATATGTAGTGGTTAATTATATATATAGATGTTCCTTACACATTGCAGTTATTACTGATATTGTCAATCCTTTTTTTATAGTACCAAAATTGCTTACCTTCTGTAGAATAAGGAAACTGCTAAATAAACATAAATACTTACTTTTCTTACTGATTTTTCTTTTAAACCTTTGATAATAGAATCTTATTTCAGCCAGGTTGAATTAGATAATTATGATACCGCTACATCGTTTCCAGATTTTCATACTGCTGAACGTAGTATAAATTTTTATTCTATTTGGCAACTAGAGTAAAGGTTATAACCATCCACCTTTCATTAAATAGGAGGAAGGGGAGTTAAAAATAAAATTACAATATGTGTATAGGATTATATATTTTGTAGACATTATAAAGCAACATTTACATTACCATAAACGAGTTTCGAACCGCCACGAGGGCGACTAAAACTATTCGAATGTAACAGTACATCGTAACAAAAAGCGCTCGCGACCGCTTAACTAGCGCCGCCATACTACGCTCCTCACATAAAAAAACGTACACCACAAATACTGAAAGGGAGAATAGAGATTAATAACTGTATAATTACATCAAATGTACTTAACTCTAACTAACCACGAGCCTAAAACCCCTCTAACGGGGTGTCGCACAACTTAAAATATCATTTCGTAAATATTTATAATATTGTATCGTTAAAGAATAAAAACAGAATAAAGACTAGACTTTACACTGATCAACGACAAATGGCTAACAGCAACGTATCGCGAGTGGCGCCCCTCCGCGGCCGGCGGGAACCACCGAAAACTTAAAAATACAAAACGCTGCAAGCGTTACAAAAAAACCTAGCAACACTGGCGGTTCCACGTCAATTCAGTGTTACCAGCCGCAAAGCTCAAATAACTGAGCCAGAAAATAATAAAGTATACTTAAAACATAACATGTGACCATCGGGCCACCGGCCGCAGAGAACTCAATATACAATATAATACCTACTCAATAAATTACATAAATAATCTGAATTTAAAAACAAGTCTTAGGCTTTTGACAATCAATAACGTCGTATGTAGTACCTTGACAAACTTCAAGTTTCATTTCGTCCGCACCTCTGCCCATCAGTGTTAGTAGTGTCGAGACAATTGGGGATACTTAATACACAAATAACAACAAACCAGTGAATAAAACAATAGAGTTGGTTTAGTTAAAGATGAACAAAACAAAGTTTATTCCGTTCCATTCCATTATTACATTTCGGTGAACTGTATGACTAGAGAAGATTGCTGTTGGACAATTTCATTACAGCATTTATTTATGTTACGAGTGCTTTTGTGACATAAGTTTATTGATACCATCACCATCATCTTGTAGATAAACAAATGAAAAGCTCTGATGGGCGAAGGTAATGAAATAATATATACAAAATCGCAGGCTAAACAGTTATTGCATTTGTTAAGCCGCCGATTTCTAGTAAACTCGGCCACTATGTTAAGGAAGTTGTACGTTAAGATTTAAAAACGAAACAGCACCGAATTTTGGCGCCAGAAATCAGCGTCATCATTGCCGAACTCTATGCAACATAGGTAAGCCCCTTTGTACTGCAGGGATATGTGGATTTAACACTCATCTACTCGACGACAGAACATTTATATTATTTTTATTTCGATACATCAATATCAGAAAAATTACATTTAGTAACTGCGAAAAATTACAAACATACCTACCTACCTACCTACTTACTTCAAGAATTAGAGTTTGTTTTTGCGAGCATTTTTATTACATTCTAGCTCATTACATTTATTTTTCATAGCCATGTAGCGACATCTATGAAGCCGTCGTCGGGAAAAAAAAAAAGAGTGCGGTAACACTCACATTGTGACCACTCATGTAACAGTATAAAAATGCTCACAAAAATAAACTCCCAAAGATTCAATACACTTACGTTTAGCCAAATTTATGATGAAAATACACAGAACTACACACAGATTTTGTAAAACGCTATAAGATAAGATTTATAAACACGAAAAAGCGAATTCGTTACACAATACCGTTCGCGCCATATAGATTTCCAAATGGTCCATTTTTGGCACATTTCCTTCCAAATATTTGTAAAATAATACTTTCGAGACGTTAGCGGTAGCTCTAGCCAAACGCCATTTGGGGTCGCTTATACTCATAAATGATTCGTTCCCTTTAAAAATGTATCTTTCGAAGCCAAATACAATTTTAATAATGAAATAGTTTATTGCAAAGATATTTAATTTTACATAAACATACTGAAGAAAAACAGTAGCGACCCCAGTTTATAGATACGAACATTTAAAGATATTCCTTTGTAAGCACGGGAGCTTATTTATTTGTGCAAATGACTTACATTAAAAATACATAAGTATGGAATATATGTGTTACTAAAGTATTTAGGCAGTACGTAAGATCTTCCAAAACAATTGACAGGAAGAATATGAATTTACCATTAGTAAATGTCGTCGATAAATACCTACATATAGATTTTTCTCTAAATAATATCTTCGAATGTTCGTATAAAATATATATATATATATTATCGTTTACATCTTTGGTAATTTATTGTGAGCAAAGCCACGCGCTGACGGTTTGCGTATACACATTATTAATAAATAGCTTAAAGCCGATGGGGGTCTAACGAACACGGTACGCTATCGTTGCCGAAATATTACGATCCTTATAACCATTTCCATAGAGGTTATTTCCATCTATTACATGTGACCGAGAGGGTAAACCACAGAAGGTTTTCACTGGAATGTTCTCGTCACAATCCGCCATCACTTAATTTAGGCCCTATCAAACAATTAATTAAATATGGTTGGATTTTGATAACGCACGCACGATAGACGACTTCCAAAACACTTCGTGATCGTGAAGCGGCGCAAAAACTTTGATATGTTTCAATTGATAACGTGACAATGACACGACCGTAACTTTGTAACCCGACCATTTAGATTTTTAATTTCTAGTTTAAATGAATTTGTATTGTGCAAATATGCCTATAAATATTCACAACGTTTGCGATAATATCCACGTGTGGCGCCGTTATCAACACCCAACAAGCGTTCTATGAACATTATATATTGCTTCCACGTAAGCGTATTCCGAGGGTAGGTACCTGCGACATTCCATTTGTACTTGCACGCTGACATGTAAACACGATTATATGTATACATGTAACATTTAAACAACCTAGATTCCCCGATTTTCGTTGTTCTCGAACGGACTGCTGTATAGTGTTAATCTACGGGGTGTACACACATAACACAGTGGGATAACGTTTAAGGAATAATATTTACAAAACGGTTTCGACGTCGATTTTATTTTACGCGATTTCTTGTAAATCTCGCAGTAAAATATCGAAATATAAATCATTCGTAGACGACAATTGAATAAATTAAATAATAACAATATCAATGTGTATAAATAAATAGTGATCATTCCGATTGTAACCGATTGATTTACCGCGAGATTTAGAGAAACGTTGGCACAGTTCGCTTTTATATGGCAACACCTTGCAGTGTTGCCATACAAATTCGATTACAAGCTGTCTGGCAGGCATAGCATTGGCATGCAGCACATATTCTGGCCGTCAAAACTTTAGAACGAGTATATATTAGAAGATAAGATATAAGGAAACTCGCATGCATTACTCCGTTGCTTCACAACGAATAGTTTAACTAAGAGTATAATTCATACAGCGCGATGTAAGTAAATCCATGAGACGTTCATGTATAATAAATAAACAATTGTCTTTCAAACGTAATATAAATAGAATACCACGATCATACAATATGGCGTATCATATAACATTAAGTGCATCTTCAAATGATTAGACGAGATAAAATAAATTTTAAAGAAAAAACAACTACTCAAAATTTAGCCTCAACACATAAAATAATACTGAATTTCGTATCAATTTTTTTTTCTGATATCAGTATGTATAAAATCCAAGTTACCGATTATCGATAAAAAACGTTACAACAATACATTTTCACAAAATCAATCTGGTATCGATTACAGTAGAATCGGAGTGAGCCGCGACAGTTCGGAGGCATTCGAAGACGCTAAAATGATGCACAACACAAAACAAAACTGCTGACGGCGACTCACTAACGAGGCGCGTGGCGCGACACCACTCGGGACACTAAGAGATTATCGCTCCGTACATCGTCCGAGGCGACGCTGGCGACACCTACAGTGGGGACAGTTATAGGTGGTGACATGAGCTGCCGATCGTCATGGGCGGACTGGGTCTTGTTAAATCTTCGCGACCAAATTGATCGTATGTCGATTTCTGAGCAGTCGATTGCCCTTGTTAAATTCTAATTAGGCGAGAATCGATTTCAATCGACGTCGATGTACTTCTAGTGTTGCGAATTGAATCACTTCCTTATGAGTTCTATATATAGATAGTAAACATGATTTTTCTACGATTCATCGCCATTCGTCCCACAGAGTTCTTGAAAACAGCCCAAAATCCCTGTCGAAATTATAATCGATTTCTATCGACTGGTCCATACATCGATAATAATACGCTATCGCCTCTATGGTGTTGCCAACACGTCGGTATCAGGAATGATGGTGTTGATGTCGGCAAGCGTCGTTACCGTCTAACGAGTCCATGGCTATTGCGAGGTCTAGGCCCCGGAGAAGCCGTAAACCTCGAGCACGCGGATCTCGAAGTCACCGGAGGGGCACAGCGGCGGATTGTTGAACGTCGAACAGCGGTCCGTCTTGCCGAATCGAATGTTCTCGTCCATCCATATCGCTTGACCGTCACTGAAAAAGCAGTTAAATATTACTTATTACGTAACATCACGCCTATAATCCCCGAAGGGGTAGGCAGAGGAGTACAGTACACTCCCACGTTGCACCAGTTACGTTTAAGTTCCATGGAATAGGTAGTGGTGAGCCTATTGCCATACACCGGGCACAGATCCAGACTCAGAGTCACTACCAAAAATTCTATATAAGAAAATTCCCATAGTATCCGACCCGGTATTTGAACGCAGGACCTTCCGTTCGGCAGTCGCGCTTGCAACTACTCGACTAACGAGGCGGTACTTAGAGGCAGTTCCGAAGATTACTTATTAAAGGATAGCAAATAATGATTAATTATTAAAGCAGTGATAGCCTAGTGGTTAAGTATTCAGCCACTCATTCCGAGGGTGCTGGGTTCAAATTCAAGGCGCGCGAAAATATCTTGAGTAAACATGCCCACCTTAGAATTAGTATAAAAAAATAAATTTCTAAGGTGTGTGGACCTGCGCTTGGCCAGCGTGGCAGACTGTGGCCTTAACCCTCTTATTATGAGAGGAGACCCATATTCCAACAGAGTAATGATATACATACATACATATGTGTCGATTTTTTTTTTTATTGAAGGATGGAATCAAATAATGTATTTTTATATTCGTTCCGAGCACATTACACAATCAAATCAAATATT
>DWJK01006389.1:0-10509 GCA_018248815.1 Croniades pieria auraria | reverse complement strand
AGCGCCATCGCGCCCTGTCCTCGGCTTGTCGCATCCAGCATCTGCCTGCAGCCTTTCGCAGATCGTCATCCCACCGGCCGGAGGTCGTCCTACCCTACGTTTGCCGAGCCGCGGTCTCCGCTCCAGAACACTATTCTATAATATTATACTTTAATAGTCCTATAGATATACATCTTTTACAACCTCTTTTAGTAAAACCACTTATACATCACTTTTTTTATTTCTGTGTCTGGATTATAACTGTCAATGATTTAAACTTAGAAATCTTGATATAAACTCCTCTGTTATATATTTCGTCTGTAATTCATATTGTACACAACAAGTGTTATACTGAAGAGAAAATCGTACGGAGGCGAGAGAATCGATATCGTTCCAAGAATCTACCAATTAAATGGAAGGAGTCGCGATCGTACACAGACACAACAGCGTCACGAGATGGACATTATATTCAATTATTTTTACTTTTTATCAGCACATGATAAGTTGCAATAATTACTGTAGTAAATCACGTGACTGATTTAGTACTAGAAAATTTATTTATAAAAGTTTTGAAATATGTGATTGTTTAAATATTATATTTTTATTTGCCTAGTAATGTCCGAGTTCATATCAGTTTATCGTATTTATTTTAAAATTATATTTATATTAAAAATGTTACGATTTACACAAAAACATACGCTGCTTTTATTTAATTTTTTTCTCATATGTTATATTCAACTTGATTTTTGTTAAAAATATGTAATGGGCTACGATTGTATTTATCCCGTTGGTAAATTCTTTATGGTTCAAAATGTGAGGTGTTCAGGTGTGAAATAACTACTGTAGGAATGGTTATATTTAATCGCGAATTGCGAGTACCTCTAACTTAAAACTGGAATATTATTATTAAACAATGCTATTTACAATTAGTGGTAGAAATAGGACACACCGTGGCTGCTTCCGCATGAGAACCCCGGAAAGAGACTTCTTCCAATTTTGTAGTTTAGCAAACAAAATTTAAAAAATGAAAAACATTTAAAAATAACTGTGTAAGTTGCTGCTGTATACAAAATTTTAAAAAGTTCAAAAATCCGCCTTCGTTTGTTTTTTTCGTTTTGTTGTCGGTTTGGACTACGTCCGTGTAATTTGTTTTACACAAAGTAATTGTGGCATATAATTTATGTAGGTTTCCAATTAGTAACAGTTACGGTTTGTCCGGTATTTACAAATGAATAAAAGTGGTTTTAAGCCTGACTATGTGATACATATCTATATACATTTCTTCATGTTTTTAAAATTGTAAATGTGTAGATAGTCCACCTGAAGTACCTGCCATCATGGAATAGGAAGATATCTTATTGCCATACATCGGGCATGGATCCAGACTCCGATCCAGTTCTAGAAATTTCTACTAGAAAATCTAAGCCAGACAAATCCAATAATATCTTGCTTTGGAATCGAACCCAGGACCTCTAACCAAAAGGGAAGTAAAATACTAATAGTATTGTCAATTTAGTATACTATTGTTAATTTAGGGTACTATTGTTAATTTAGTAGAGTATTGTTAATTCATTATATACCAAGCTTAAAAATATTGTAACTGCTTTCTACTTACATTCGTGTACTCTCAGTTTTGTCCACTTTAAGCTGCATACGAAAACTACACGCAAACCGAAACTAATTAAAATATACGACTCTTGACACTATGATAAATTTGCATTCCCATATATTTTTACGCCGCCACCTCTATACGCGCTCAGCTCTATGGACTCTATACATCAAACGCACGTACAGACCGAGCGACTAATTAAAATAGATGACCCATTTACATACTCATTGAGATTTACTACGGTCGGCCTTTGTTAGCAGTAAAAAATGTTCAAGAGATTAAGGGCCCATACAAGAGAGAATGATGATTTTAAAAAAAACGCAGAGCTTTTTTTTCACTTTTTTGATAATTCCACAATTAAATTATATTTTTTAAGGAATACTAACTACTGCTGTTGCATTGCGGCTAAGATGGTGCTCACAATATTTTGTCATTGTTAGTATTGTGTGGTAGGACACAACTCCTAATGTACTACGTGAAAATCAGTAATGCATGTATCTAATCCTAAGTAGTACTACCGTTATATATGTATATGTACTTAATATTTTTGTATTATAATCACTATAGTAAAACGCAGTGATGGCCAAGCTTTGTGGTTTAGAATGCAGCCTCGTTCTCCGGAGGTCGTGGGATCAAATCCCAGGGCGCACCTCTTCACAGAAAATGTTCGTTTTAAGATTAAGTAGATATTACTTGCTGTAACGGTGAAGGAAAACATCGTGAGAAAATCTGCATACCTCAAACCTCTCCATAAAATTTTCTTACATGCGTAATGTCTACTAACCCCACTTGGCCAGCGTGGTAGACTATGATCTTTATGATCTTTACTATTCTCATTTTCAGAGGACTCCCGTTTCCAACAATAAAAAGATAAGAGGTTCGGTGATAATGACGATAAATAATAGAAATGAATACTAACCAATTAAAATCGCTAGCTAATACTAAACCAACTTACACTAATAGTCCCATTAACGGTTAGTACCGGAAATGTTCCCGAAGGGCATTAACAACTCCTAACTGCTGACTTCTCGTTTACTGCTCTCTTCGAATAAAAAAGGAACCGTTGTTATATGATGCAAAACGAATGGTGATGGATACAGTTTTCGAGGGAAAAACAGACTCTTTTTTGACTTTATAACCTACACCGCACGACTGCACACTCGAGGTGTCATACACCGCGAACTCTCACTGCGCTCAATGCTCTTCTGGACGCATCGCCTAATTGTGATCTGCTGCGGATAAGAGGAAGAAGATTTTTTTATATTTAGCCTGGCAGAAAGGCTGACGGGCCACCTGCTAGTACGTGGGTTTATTTATTTGAATGTCCGAGTTATTGTGAGCTGTATCTGTGATGTTTGCCTAGTAATTTTATATTTTTGTGTTATGTTGTTAAATAAGTGGTATTTTACCCATTTAATTAATATTTAATTATTATGGACTAAATAGGTCAGATACTAACGGACCGAGGAGCAAGAAGTCGTCGATACCGGTGCGCGTGCTGACATGCGTGACGTGCGTGTACCTGTATAGAATGATGAATGTATAAGAAGCACGTCAAGTTTGTAAGGATCGAATCATTTTACACTCGGTGCCCGACCCCGTAAGGACCTAGCGTGACGACATAACGATAATGATATGAACAGATGCAGTAACGAACGCTTGATTAATCAAAAAGTGAACAGAACACTTAATTTCCCTCGAAAACATAACAAAATGTGATAGATACACAATGTAAAAAGCAAAAGACCCTTAAGAAAGCTACGACACAAGATAAACTTTTAATCTGTTATTTGAATAAAAATCCGTGAGCTCGTTATGATCTACCGGTTGGTTCAAGTGACATGATTTGAGCGGGAATTGTCTTTACGTAATTCGAGTTCCAATTCAATTCCGCAACGTCTTATTTATGATTTTCTTACCATCATCATCCTATCGTAGTGTATTGCTAGACGAAGGGTTTTGTCTCCATAATCCTCAAGCCAGACATATGATGTTGCTTGTCGCCGGCCATATTATTCAGCAGTTTTTTCTCAAATGTTCCTTGTTAAAAGTCACATGATTATGCTTAAGTCTATATACGTTGGAATTCAGTGAGAATAATTAACTCCTGTAATGGTCGTCATAACTACAATAATGACAGTGTAAAGAATTTTGCCTTGTTGGTCGAGTGGTAGCAAGCGCGAGTGCCGATCGGGAGGTCCTAGGTTAAAATCTCAGGTCGGGTACTATTGGACTTTTCTAATTTAGAATTTCTAGTACTGACTCGTAATTTGGATTTGTGTCCGGTGTATGGCAACAGGCTCACCACCATTTCCATTGTGGGATTTACACGTAACGGGTGAAACGTGGGGATGTACTATACTCCTCTGCCTACCCCGTCTGAGATTACAGGCGTGATGTTACGTATGTTACGCAAAGAATTTTGTTCGAAATAAAAGAAATCATGGTTACACGGCAAGGTCATGCCTCAAGCGTCAGATTTGTCAGACCCTAGTCGGACTATGCCTAAAAATCTGAGTTAGGCTAGAACATAATTAAATCATGTATGAATTTTTCTATTCATATTTAAAATTAATATTAAAAGACGAGGCATCGTATGAAGTAATGAAAAACTCCGGTAGCCTCTTCTATCTTCGACCCAACAAAATTGTTATACACCGACCTTTTTTCTATTTATTATTGATGGCAACTTCTTCAGTTGACAGAATTGATTAATTAAAACCTCAACGGGAATTTCGTTACGGCTATCATTGTAATTTAGATAACGAATTATTTTTTTAATTGGTTAAGTCTATATCCGTTCTTTTCATCCATCTTTTTTGTCTTGTACTTTATTTGGGGGTAAATTTGACAGTGAACGGTTAATGGCATTTTCCATTTATTCGATTATTTATTGTCTACATTGTCGAATAACTGACGACAGCAATGACGGATCTATACTTTAGATAAATAAATATACAAAATAATTTTTTTTTCTTGAACTTCTTGAATCATGATAACAATAAAAAATCTTATTAATAATATGCTCTCATTGGACTAACGTACACTAATAAAGCTATCCAAACATACATGACACTGAAAAACGCAGCTTATATTCCAAAATTAAACTCATCCAAATAAGCATTTGAAAAATGACGTCACAAATTAATTCGCCCGTAAAACGTCACCTCTTTAATCAGCCACAATTTCGCCTGTAAACGCTCTAACCTCATTATCCGTGCGTCATTAAAATACCGGAAAAGCGAAGGACGTATTGTGACGTGTGTAATTATGCTGTACGCTCATAACAACATTACGCGCGCGAAGCTGTATCAAGTGTCAAAATGATTCACGGCGCGTTAAGCGGCCATTTTGTGATCGTGTCGGCTTTTAGGGATGGAGATTGAATATTTTAATAAATGGTTTTATGATTTTGTTTTTATTCTAGTGTTGTGGACTCTTATGATCGTTTAATAACTATATATAGTAGAAAAGCAGGTGTAACCAAGATGGTCAGATATTGACTTAGCTGTTAGATCTGAAATTATGCTAAGCCTGCGCCAGAGTAGTCGGACAGTTGAATGTATATGTTCTCTATGTAAGTAATGGGGAATAGGGTTAGACCCAAACGTTGTTTAACAACGTTCTGATGACAAAAATACATAATATATGTTCCGGGGTAGAAACCATACCCACGACCTACGGACTTAGCAATCCAGACCGGTAACCGCTAAACCAACAGGCCTATCAAATTTAATTAAGCACCCCATTTGGTCTAATCGGCGTGTTATCGGATGTAAAGTTTAAGCTTTATCAAAAATTATTGCCGTACCGGAGTTATACAAAGGGGGGATATTTCAAAAAACTACATAAAAAGGCCGTCGAAAATTTTAGTACCCAATTATCTACAACAATGCTCGTTCCGGCAACTTAATTACGTAAGTCGTAAATTAAGTCCGTTTATTATCACACAAAACTTTGGTACAGTTGTTAAGTGAAGTGTGCATTGTACTGTGATTCTTTTCTAAACACTTATATAGTCACATAATGTGAGCTCTGCCATTGAATTATGTAATGGCAGAAGACTAGTCGCTCAGTAAATAAGCACATAGTTGCTCAACAACTAGTCACTTAATAACTTAGTGACTAGTCAATTAATGCTCAGCAATTAATCAATTAATTGTTCAGCAACTGGAAATCTAGATGGGCAGCAAATAAACTAGTTGTTTAGAAATAAGAAAATTAGTCGCTACGTGTTATGCATGTACAGTTTATTCCTATCAAAATATTATTTTTAGAATATCATTCAGACTACCTGATGTTGTATAAAATTTGTGGTTCACGTCGGGGTTCGAACCTAAACCTCCGAAGTGGGAGTGAAATTTAATGACTAGATTACGAAGGTTAGTGCACGATAATATATTCGTATGCAAAATCGTTAGCAAAATTATTGATTATTTACATTTATTAGGAAATGTAACAGTTAGCATGCCGCCTAGAATTCCTAGACGGGCAAAGTGCATATTATTTGTTCCTAGTTTCACTGAATCGAGTTTTAACTTTTATTCACCAATCAATAGAATTACAAGACAGTATAAGGCTTCTTATAAATTGTATAATGTAATCATAACCATTATCATCATCAGCCTATCTAAATCCACTGTAGGACATAGGCCTGCCCTAGTAAGCGCTATCGCGTCCTTCTCGGATTGACAGATCATTGTCATCAATCATAATTATTTTTAAATAAATATGTAGAAGAAATCTTCTAATTTTACTTAATAAAACGTCAATATTTTTAACTTTATTTTAAGAAATTGTCGTTACACAATTTTAAAATTCAATCTTACCTTCAACCTAATAAGTAAAATAAATAAACTGTTACTTATTAATTATTACTTAACTAACTCAATAGCAAAAACAACATTAATTAAATAATGAGTTTACATTAAGTTATATTAAATTATACGGTTTAATATACAGTATACTGATAACTAAACTTAATAACACTGTATTTACGAAGTATAAATAATTCGCTCTTAAGAATTTATGAAATACTACAAATACAAAAGCGCCTTGTTCAAAAGACGTACTGTTCTTGACCTGTAACAAACTTATAAGCTTTAGCCCTTCAGGTGACCCTTTAGCATTATAGTCTTATGTAACCAAGTGTTTAATAAAACTTAAGCGTATCTAGAAGGGCAAGAAAATAAGAATAGACTACATTTCAAGTCCGCAGATCTCGTAATATGCTTAATAAATATGATTAATTCTTCATGAATACGACCTGTACTTATCCTACATAATAGAATGGCCTTATCCTTCCCGGACTCGCTTCTAATAAAACAACGATAAAAGGGTTGATGATTATAATGGGAAAAACGTACTTCGAAAAAAATAAATTAAACTCTTAAATAAAAAAGTGTCTTAAGTAAATACCAAATTATTTGAAGAAGTGTCGAGATCAAAATTTATCTATACCACTGTTAATTGGTGTTAAAGACGAACAGTACGTAAATATATTGTGACACTATGAATGTCATTCCAAAATCATATTGTCAGCTGAACATATTACCAACATGTTTTCCTTTCCAAGACTGGCATATTTATTTACATGGAAATATTTGCAATTGTCTTCCACCGTGTTATTTATTCATTTTGGAAAAAACCAACCCTAAAATGTACAAAACGGTGGCACGATACTTGTTGGAACAAAACGGATTTACGACTTCGAATAGACAATATACAAGTTCAAAACGATCCCAATATTTCCCATACGTTCGGTAACAATGCCATCATTTTCCCATTATTCGTATCGAGCCCGATTGTGTGGTACTGTGTCATATTTTGTGTGGACAACCTTTTGTCTCAATACTAGAGGTTTTGGTATTGTAGACTTGTATTATTTTTACTACATGGGATTCGTGGAGGATCCAGCATTCTGGGACACCTTGAGAAATGCCTATATCCGGCAATGAAACGGTAGAGCTTGGTGTAATGACAATGATGTATTTTTGTATCTCTACAATATTGTGTGAACGGGAAGTTATCTGTGTGAAGATAGATTCATCTTAATTCTATACGAAGACGGAGATAAACTTTGTTAGAAACGTTGGGGCCATATTTGAGATGCTAAAAACGCTACTTCGCTAATTTAATAATAGTTATTAAATTTACAACTCTGTGGTTGAACTTTCGTGTTTTTGTAAATTTTATATTATTATTGACTCCCTCGTTGGTCGAACAGTTGTAAATGTGACCGCCGATCGGGAGGTCCTTGGATCAAATCTCGGGTGGGGTACTATTAGATTTTTTTAATTTAGAATTTTTAGTAGTGAGTCGGAGTCTGGATCTGCGCTCGGTGTATGGCAATAGGCCCTCCACCTATTCCATGGGACTTAAACGTAACTAGTGAAACTTGGGAATGTATCACACTCCTCTCCTTCTTAGGGTATAACGAAATTGTGTCAGGGTTATTAATGATCTTAATCTTCATCGTCATAACTTTTCTCTATGTATACGACACAATTTTCACACAGAACACTGCAGGACAAGTTTGTGTTACCTCACCTGATCCATCGTTTCCATCTTAAGCGACCGGTTGTTACAAAAAGATTGACCCATTGACATGTACATGTAATAACACACACTACAAAGAGCAGACCGATTTATCTAATGTAGCAAGTATAACAACAAGAGAGACCATTGAGAACGGCGTAAAAGGGTCTGGAGAAAATGGCTACAAGTTACAGAGGAAATGGACCTCTTAGATCCTTTGAAAGGCCACGACTCAAATACTGTAACATATCGCACATTACAGAGATTAGTGGACGCTTCAAGATTGAAAGGAATTCAGGCGTGACGAAATTAGAAATTGTCGAGTCGAAATGTCAAAGGCTCAATCATGAGGAGAGGTGAAAAATGAAAGCTTGGAAAATCTTTAACGTTTTTGTGTAAAAGCTGTCAAGCTAAAATGAAAAGATCTCTAAATACTGAACGATTGCAAATAGCGATGACTGTTTTAATTGATTTGTTCCAAAATGATTTAAAGAAATGAAGGGCTCTATAAAGTATATTTTTAAAAGGCGTAAAATGTGTAAAGGTGTAAATTTGGTATTCCAAGGGTTTTTGGGCAGCGAGAAAAGTTTATTCACATTTTTGGCTAACTCAGGAAGGATGTGGTAATAAAAATTTTTGATCTAATTAGGATCGGTGAAATGCAACAGCCATTTGGGGCCAGTTGGTTAGCGAAAAGGCTCGATCGAAAATGCGAACCCGCACATAACACGGTATTAGCGAGTTGGAAAACCACGTATTTCTTCGAATGCGAGTTTCCGTGCTGAGAACAATACACCGCAAATGTATTGGTGTCACGCGATCCTAACATTTTCGACCTGATTCTGAACGAGCGGCGTTTATTCGACGATTTGTACTTTTGTGTTTCGAAGATTTCTTTCGAGTATTGTTTTTTGAACGGGTCACGTCATCGCGTTTAGAAGCAGCTATCAAGATGCTTTTGTAAGCCGTTTGAATTCATTAAGTAATTGTTTCATTGTCGATCAGACGAAGGCTCAAGAACCCCTCTGCGAACCAATGAAATCTGTGTTACGTAAACCAATTAAATTAAAAATCCTTGTTAGCATTTTAACTCAAGATACTATTTAGGTCAAGTGACCATTAAGAATGGAAAAATTGTTAAATCATCCTTCTCAAGAGCAATCAATATCATTACTGCTAATATCTTCATGCATAAACAATGAATTATTATTTGCGCTGTTTTTCTTATCTTGAAACATAAAAAGATAATTAACGCAAAAAACCTTTGAATCACTGAATCGTGGACAAAATTAAAAGCGAAACTTTGTGTTTTTACAAATAGCATTATATTTCGTCTCTTGGTTTCCATTCAATTTTGCGATCTTTTTTGCTAGTTTTATCGCTGTCGAGTTTCAATTGAGCTCCTCTCCCCTTGTTTTACTCTTTTTACGTTGTGTTATTTCAGTTAAATCTTTTTTGGGAACAGTTTTTTTTTCTATTTCGAGAGATGAAATATTGCGAGTTTTTGTAATTGTATGTTACTGGGTAAATAAAATACTAAAAATTCGAATGAAGTTGTTGAATAGATCCAACCCACCTTATCCTACGCAAATTTGTAAGCATTTTGTACATTCTCTGACTTACTTAGAGTCGATAATAATAATGTTTTATATGATATTACAGTTATTTTCTCATTACGGCGTTGTCAGGATATCACCGCACAAAACTAATTATTTACAAATAGAAAAATCGCTATGTAATATTTCTAATATACGAGATTAGTCAAATATAGCTAATCAATGTCAACTAGACTTAGGCTATTAAAGTTATCTAGTTAAAAGCACAGTTCCGTTAGTCTCATCATTGTCATTACGTCAATCATCTGCTGCACCTGGGCCCAATGGACGTTTCCACGTCCTACCCTGTACTTGCCCTGTCACATGGCTAGCCGTCTATTAGCACATTATGAATCAACTGAAATTTATAACCAATCTAACGTTATTTAATAAATATTCTTACTTAGCGTTGTCAGATGTGCAACTTCTTTATGCTGTGTTATGTTGTGTCACAACATGCCTTACTTGGATATCGATGTGATTGCAGAAGAGGCTTAATATACAAGACTAGCAACTTACCCACACCTCTATCTCTAATTTAGCCCTTGCCGTTATGTTTATAATAGTCGCTTAATACGATTAAGAGTGTCTATGGCTTCTGCTTTCTCTTCTCCGTGCACACCACCTGAACCTATCGTCATTTAATATTTCCATATTCTGTCTTGTAATGATTATTTATCTCATGTATTTTTCACCGCCTAGACTGCCTCGTTGGTCAAGTGGTTGCAAGCGTGACTGTCCCGGTACAAATCCCGGTACTAATGGATTTTTCTAATTTAGCGGTGATAG